>JAECUM010013907.1:0-16884 GCA_016617855.1 Megalonaias nervosa
TGTAGCATAAAGTAACAATGATAGAACAGAGTTTATCACATGGTCTGTACAATTTACATATAGCGTGTGCAGTTTAATATATTTGATATTACCATGCGATAACATATTACTTTAAGTAATTGAGATTGATCCAAATAAGCCCATGAAATTCTTGCGCAGTTTTCTTTTTACTGATTGGCCGCGATTGTGGGAATATTTTCTTTACTCCACATTATGGAAAATTTTCTTTGTACTAACACTATGAATTTTCTGGAGGCCATTTTTCAGATCGTCTGACCAAAGGAAACAGGTCACGTCTTTCTGAATATGCTCAAATTTACGCAACTGAGGCTCGTTATGCCATGTATTGCCTATCATGACGTTACACCCCAAACACGAACAACAACATCAATAACAAATAAAATTAAGGGTATTGGTCAATTAATAGCGTGCATGATGGGCGTTAATCCTGCAACAAGAAATTCGTCCTATTTACGGGAGTGGTTTAAATGCTAACTTCAAGAAGGAAATAAACTCATCTATGTTCATAGAAGAATGTATACATAACCGGTCTTTCAACTGAGAGAACGTTAGGTCTATCCAACCACAGTATTTTTACGCGGTACAATAGCTAAAACGATCTAATATCTCTTACGTGATGCAATTCCCACTTTCTCCTGTTGCAAATCAACTAATGCAAAGATCCGGTCACAAACACATTACTGTAAATATGCAATTTTTTTATCGAGTAAGTATCTTTTCACATGAAAACCCAACAACTTCCGGTACTGAAAATGGCATGCCATAGGTATCAACATTGTTTCATTGATCGCCTAACATCAGTGAATCAAACTGGGACATCACACGGAACTTTCATACACATTCTGTGTTGAAAAGTGTTTTCTTCTGAGTCAATTGTGCCATTTATTCTGAAAGACAATTACTCTTTCAATTCTAATTTGTAAAATAAAATCTGCTTTTAAATTTTATTGGTTATAACCCTGCCAAAAAATCAGCAAGAGTTTGGGACTATTTGTTTATGCACAACGCATGAAATGTACAACGTTTCAGTCAGAATGAACGAAATTATTTTCTTACGTGTAGGCTTGTACAAAAGTAACAAAGAAAAGAGTGAAGCCAACAAGCTTTGTAAATTTAGCGAAATAATTTATTTCCCTAGAAAACAAGGTAAAACTATGAAAAAAGGACTAACGGTTTGTAAATCTAAGCCAAAAATTAATCCTAGAATTTAAAAATATAAGTCCTATCACTAAAAAGTTCTAAATGAATCAAAGTTCGAATCCCGATGAAGTTCCAAGATGGAAGGCGATGACGTCCTCTATATCCTGTTTTGTGTTGATGTGTCAACAGTTCCTTGTTGAATTTTAATGAATCAAGAATAATATTCCGGCTTTAGAATTCCGAATAATTTCCAACAAATGTCTTTGTCCAAGAATTTTTATGAGCACTGGTATTTTCCGGGGAATATAAATTATTAAATCCAAAAAATAGAAGAATTTCAAATCAAACTGGCATCAACATCAAAAAACACATTGAGCTCTGAATGTGTAAAATACGACTGACTGAAAACTAAAACGTCAGTTTTAGCCCCAGCTAAAACGTAATTCAGACCCACGTCATGGAGTCACGTATAGTATAGCCTTAGCTAAGATCAATGATTCCCACACTGGAAATTAATTTTCAAAGAAAGGTTGTTTGCAACAGAGCTGACGCAAGCCAAGAATGACCTTGATTACGACCAATGATTTTCACTCTGTGTTTACCAATTCAGAACCAAGATCAGGAACTAGGTCAGCTAAAAATATAATGAGCAATAGTGATTATTTATTAGAAATGAACTGAATTGTCTAGGAAGAAAGGTCAAATCCAGTGAATAAAGTTATCATTACAATAACATGTAATGAAACAAAAATAAAATAAGAAATAATTTAAAACTAGCAATTAAATTACATATACGTAACATTTTCTTCGTCTTTCTATCTATTTCCATTCCAATGAAAGAATATGTGATAAACAGAATCTAAGATGGGTAATGATCCAGTATTAAATTTATATAACTCGTTGAAAATTATGTCCAGCATTGTGCTCCTTGACGAGGAAAAGCTGGACATTATTCAAGTAGTTTCATAAGTTCATTATTAAATCGTTACCCATTTGAGATCCTCTATGTACTACATTCCTATTAGTCATTACATCTTATTCAAATGTACTGTGGTACACCTATGTTATGGGCTATTTGCAGTTACTTCTCCGTTGATAGCGTTCTTATATTTTAGCGATTATTTGTTGATTATGAAGAATTCAGGAGAACGTTTCCTAACCAAGTAACTAACCAATTTCTACTATCATACGTTACAATGCACAAGATTCACAAAGCATTATAGTAGCATGGATTAGTTTTGCAAAGAAAACGCTTCTAATTATTCAACATCATGCGTAATTGTGCTAGTTGCATCACTGAAAAATAATACAAAGAGATTTAATTTATATGTTCGTCTCTTGTACATTTAAGGGAAGAGCTTATCAGAGACACTAATGTTGATGCAGCGAATATTACATTACGCTACACGAATATAAGACAAATACACTGTACATGAATATGAAATTGTTTATCCTTGAGTTATAAAATAGCTTTCAATAAAACCAGTACATGATAATAGCTTAAAATAGCAAAATGTAGTTTTAGTATTGACCATATCAAATGTACATTTATTTATTATATGCTCATTTTTGTCTCCGTAAATTTTATAATGTCAGAATCGTGCAATACTTAACCATATTGACCACCTTGATATTGCACGCACGTGCACGACACCTGTGCCTAATATAGAACAGTGAATTAGGAACTATTTTGTAAACAAACAAGTACACTCACGTTGTAGCTGATATTAGGTTTTGGTTGATTAAAATTTTGTTTGTGAATGAACTAAATAAGTCGTTTCTTCCACTTGAAAGTATAGATAATAAAGGTTAACGATGCATTCCAGTTCACTGAGTCAGAAGCAAGACTTTCAAACAATCACACGAATGAACGTGATATTCGCAATGTCAACAATAAACCTGAGAGACGCAGTAATTAAAAAATGCCGTTCGGATCATTGAGACAGTTATTTAGAAGAAATATTCGTAACTTTTCGAAAATAAATGGTTCAGACTATGACCAGTGCTCTCAAGGGTCCTTAAAAATATAGCATAGAAAAGCAAATTGAGGTCCAGGGCTATATCATTTCTATGTGATGTGCATTCATATTAAACACGTACAAAGTAGACAGTAGACAACAGCATGTATCTTAGGAACGTGCAACGCTGATTAAACTGCATATTTGCGTTATATATATATATATATATATATATATATATATATATATATATATATATATGTGTGTGTGTGTGTGTGTGTGTGTGTGTGTGTGTTATCAGCAAGTTAGAAATAAATTTAATTATTATTTACTTATAATTATTATTCCGTATATATTAGCTGCAATCAAGTATATTACATATTATTTATTAGCCCATAAATGTGGAAAATTCCTTGCTCAGATTTGTCGGTCTTGAAATATTTCATAATCAGTTATGGAGATCATGTTAGAAACGAATTCTGTTTAATTTTTCAACCATTTCCAATACATACTCCTCTTGATGATGTGCATCTACACTTATATTTCCATCTTCACTTTTCCACACTAATAGTTTGCACTTTTGAGCCCACATGAAAAGCTTTGTGAGTTGAATCTGCATTTAAAAACCTGTTTCCTTTCTCTTCTAATGACAATTTACTTTTTTACATTTTACCACATCATATTTTGCATTTCGTTCAAGTTCGACCATTTTAAGACATGTACTTTTCATTTCAAGCAAAGTTTCGTTATTAATTAGCCTATCATGTCTAACTGAGAGCTGAATTTCTGTTACTAAAACATGCATTGTCTTCTCCTGAACATCAAACCCTACTGACATGAGATAATCTTTCGCAAACCGTTTTTGTCAATATAAAGTGTATTTGTTTCCTATAAATTTTTAGTATAAATTTTCAAACCTTGTTGAATTGGTTGTTTCTTTAACCGGAACTTTGGTGACTGAACGCGCAGTAATTCTTATCTATCAAATGCTTGCACTCTGATCGTTTATATGTTCCTGTGATTAATTCTTCATTGTAGAATCATCAACTACGATGAATGTTTGGAAGAATGTAAATCTTATTCTCCGTACATCCTTCTATAAAATGCTTGTACTCGGATTATTTATAGGTTACTGTAATTTGTCTATTGCAGATTCATCAGCAACGATGAATTGTTGAAATAATTCACAGCACTTCAAGAATTATGCTCACAATGTGCTTTCTGATTTATAAATGGTTTACAGGGAAAATTTGTGCACACTTGTTCCTTTGATATTGAACAGTGGCAATAATGGCAAATTTGTAATACTTTCTTTGTATTCTGCATCATGTATGCATTGTGTTGTGTCACGCACACCTTGCGTGTTGATTGTCTGACACAGGTCTGGTTCAATTCTACGTTTCTTGTACTGATTTGATGAGACTTGCCTTAGTTCTATATTTCTTTTCGTCCCTCTATTCCATGCGGCACTTTCATCTGTACATGCAATTCCAGTGTAGTTGTTTCTGACAGCAAACTCAGTTTTCCACAAAGTTGCACCTACATGACTGATAAACGCAGCTACCCAGTCATGCATGAAAACCGCCCATTCAAGACAGTTCCGTCTCGGCGGCAAAGGACATATACTTCTAAACGATCGAACTTCTGTTTTCAACATGATGTCAGAGATGTTTTAATAACAATGCAGTATTTGACCAACATTCCCATTTGGGAAAAAAGCTTGAACTCTTTAGACCTTTACAGATTTTCATTTCCTGACCGTTGACTGCTTTATACGAAATAAAATACTGATATATATCTCCAAACATAGCATTAGGCCAGTTTCTCATTTCATCCATCCATGTTGTGATTTTTTTCTATTCTGCGAGCTTTGATGTATTCTCTGCAGAATCCATTTGTGATTAAATTCATAAAAAAGCGCCTATAAGTGTGCAGTAATTTAAACAGAAATAATCCTTTGTAGTGTTTGTTTGGATGGCACTTCGTTGAACATGGTGCAACGTACCAATCTTCGACTTGGAAATAATACAGACGTTAATAGAAATGAAATGCAAGAAACTCATGAACGTGTGAAATTAGAGTTTCTTGAAGTATTGCCATTAGTGGATTAGACGGAACTTAATTGGACGTTTAAGATCCCATCCATTGAACACAACTGTTGTATTGAGGTCATTGGAAATAGAGAAAACATCGGCTTCTATCTGGCCTCATGCAGAAGATATTGTATTCCCTTGGTAGTGAACCCCTTGCGTTTTCCAGTACTTTAGCTGTTTTGCTAAGATAAAAATTTATTATTAAAAGCAGGTACGTGTTTCCGCAAAGGACAAGCATCACATATCAGTTAATAGTCCACTGTTTAGTCACTTCACCAACATCACCCACAAATGTTTCTGACTTCCGATTCCTATTCTACTTGAATAGACAACCGAAGATACAAAATATTGATTTAATTTTAATCAGTCACAAGGCTTCTTCTATAAAGCCAACTTATTTCGCAGCAGATGTCTCGAGAACTTTACTGTTTATCTAAATAAACGACAGCAAGATAATATGGAGAAATGTGGGAATAATTTTAAATTTCTGTGGACAAGACACGCGTGACGCTTGATACACAATCTCAGATGAGCACTAATATATATAATCGAACAATTGAAGTGATACATGTACTTAAGTTGTTCCCTATTGCTTGAGTTTTCCCGCCCATGACTACTTGAAGGCTATTAAATATTTATTCACTAGATGCATTTCGCGTTCGAATCGAAATTGTGGCAAAATAATTTATAAAACTTCTAGATTTATTCATTTTACAACATTTTAGAGATATGGAGACATTTTAATGGAGCGATTGGGAATAAAAGCGAGCTGCGAATACATTCCTGAATATCGCATGACACTGGTACAATTAGATCTAAAGAATTATGTTGTAGTAGATGCTCCAAAAAGATTTGATCAATGGGCTAATAGACATGAACATATATCAGCATGCATAGCACGTGGCATTTCACCAGTTTGCTTTGTTTATGAGCCAGAAGCTAATTTTGACACATTTAAAGACTAACATATTGACGAATTTCAGCGTCCGTCCGTATTATCATCTGCATGATGACAAACAGTATTGTTTGTTTAACGGTTGTACATATTCGTCGGGGCCCCGAGTGGCCGAGTGGTCTAAAGCGCTCACCCTTACGGATCACTGTCGTCTCACCTCAATCTGCGTGGGTTCGAGTCTCGGGCTCAGCCAGTGTGGGTACATCAGAAAGCTTGCCAGTAGCTTCTCGTGGGTCGGTGGTTCTTTCCGTGGTTTTCCCGGTTCCTTCCTCTACCATTGATACTGGCCGCCATGTATAGCCTATCTTGTGCTGAAAAATGACGTTAAACCCTACAACAACAACAAAATATTCGTCCAAACCATTTGTATGATACAATTTAAGTTCACCTTCTTTTGGAATTTTCTAAGTCCAAGGTATTATTTCACATTTTAGATATCTTTTGTGAAACCAATAAGATTTTGCAATATCATCTAAAGTCGATATCGTTATTTCAAATCCTATCTAGAAACAGTTAGACTCCTTGACTAAGGATGTATTACTTCAGCTTGCTAGAAATTATGATCTCTTTGAAGCAAAGGCTTCTTTAACGAAGAAAGAAAGAAAACATATTTTGGTCCACAATTTGATGGAAAAGAATTTTTGGAACAAACTTGCTTTGGATTTGATTAGTAAGTCTCCGTCTGACTCTAACGTACAAGTTATTGAAATGAAATTAACATACAAAAATGAAATACAGTTACGAAAGCACGAACTTCAAGAAAGGCAAATGCGATTAGAAAAAGAGGAACTAGAGAGGAAAATACAGTTGCAGAAAGAAGTAAGAGAAACAAATGCAAATGTAATTGGAGAATGTGGAGAGAGACACAAATTCAGTTACAGAAACAACAAATACAAATGCGATTGGAGAAGAAGGAGAAAGAGAGAAAGAACAAAAATAAATGCACATGGAGAAATAGGAGAGAGAGAAAGAGAAAAGGAAGAAAGGGAATTTCAATTTAGATAAAAAGAATTAGAGCTGGCAAGTAAAAAACAATCCTCCAAATCCTCCACTTTACACAATAATTTAAGTTTTGATGCTACTAAGAACATTAGGTACCACTTTTAAAATAAAGAAGTACATAATTAATATTTTTCTCATTTTGAAAAGTTCTGAAAATTTGAAATGGCCAAGGGAGCATTGGACTCTGTTATTACAAAGTGCACATTTTGACAAAATCGTGACATCTACACTTCCCTGTCTGTACAACAAAGTGCTGATTATGTTCTGACTAAGGAATACATCTTGAAGTATTATGAATTGGTACTTGAGGCTTATCGACAGAATTTTAAGAACTATAAACAATAAACGGGACAAACTATGTCAAATTTGCAAGAACAAAAGTTCAGTTATTTGATAGGTGGTGCTTATTCAAGAAAGTTTGTCAGATTACTAAAATCTGAGACAACTCATTATTTGAAGAGTTCAAGAACTGCATCCGTAGTGATATTAAGACTTACCTTGATGAGTATAAGATCTAAAATATAGAAAGTGCTGCTGATACAACTGAAATATATTCCTTACCTCAAAACGTTTCTTTTGGCAGTATATCTTCCACTCAGCAGTCTTCCAGTAAATAAACTATTTCACCTTAATACAAGCACTTCCAAACCTTAATCTGGCACAACATTTAGAAACGAAGTTTCTGATAAGAGGATCAAAATTCCTTATCTCGTCCTACGAGTACCTATTGTAAGAAGGAAGGGCACGTCATTTCTGATTGCTATAAGTTGAAAAATAAGCAACAGAATCAAGACAGTCCTATTCCAAACGTTCTTATTTCCAAGAGGTCATGGTGATAGTCATGAACTAAAAGCAATACATTTGTTGGGTCAAACAAACCCTAGTCTGATTTTATTATGGAGAATTATAAACCATTCATGGCCAACGGATCTACATCACTCATTCTCAGAGTCTTTAATTATCATGTACTTTGCCTTTTTCTGAGAAGTCTTTTTCTAATGAAAGTGTCCTTTTTCAGAGAGGAGAATGTGGCTTTGTTAATGTTCCTATCCATGGTGTAAATTTGAGATTAGACTTGTTCTCAGGACCCGTGCCAGTCAGAACTGTGTGTTTTTTACCCATTGAGAGTATTCATTTATTACTAAGCAATGACCTAGCTTGAGTGAAGATTGTGGTTAATTCAGTTGTAACTGACAACTCTTGTTTGGATAAGAAAGTCGATCCTGTTGAAAAATAAATCCCTGATTTATACCTAGCTTGTGCAGTTCATAGATCTGTGGCGAATACAGTTCTTGAGACTGATGTTAATCCGGAAAGTATTTCTTTAGCTGACACATGGATTGGTCAGGAGTTTGATGAGGTCAGTTTTACTCCTTGTTTGGATTAATCACAAGGTATTGATCAAAGGGATACTCTATTATCGATTCATTATCTTTACTACAATCAGGGTGACATACGGCAATCACTTGTCGTCGAACAGGAAATATATCCTGAAATATCCTGTTTGTTTCAAAGGGCTATTAGCGAAACTGAATCCACAGTAGTACCTGTTTGTTTGTTTAACACAAATTGGGTTCTTATAAGAGAATGGAGACTACCTTCGGTTCTTGCAGGTGACAATCGGTCGCTGAACTATCAAATCGTAGTTCCAAAATCGTACAGACAGGAAATTCTTAGTTTGGACCATGAAACTTCTTGGGTGGTCATCTTGATTGTTAATCAATTAAAATGTATCTCAAGAACTTGAATCACCTTCGTTGAACAAAAATAAAAAGCGATGGTTGTTAATACTGTAGATCTTGTCATACTTGTCAAATGATAATTAAACCCAGCCTGAAGATACCTAAGGCTCATCTACAACCTGTACCTGTATTCTACGAACCATTTAGCATAACAACGGCAGATTGTGTAGGTCCCTTACGTAAGGCCAAGTTAGAAAACCAAAACCTTTTGCCCACAATGTGTGAGTACAAGATTCCCAACTGCAATTACTATGAGGAACAATGAAACTAAACCAAAGTAAAAGCTTTGAAAAAAGTGTTTGTATTCAATTTGGCCTTCCCAAATCTGTCAAATCTAATCAAGGGTCAATTTTTATGTCTGGAATTTTTCAGCAAGATATGCATGAATTAGGCATTCAGCAATTCAAGTCTTCTGTCTCTCACCCTGAGAGCCAAGGGGATTTAGAAAGATTTCAACAAACTTTGCAAAATATGATTCGGTCATATTGTTGTGATGCTGGAACAATTGGGACGGATGCGTTCATTTATCGTACTTTGCAGTTAAAGAATCAGTTCAAGAACCTTCCGAATCCAGAAATCATCAATAATCTGGACAACATTTTTCATATCGGCAGCAACAAAAACTAAAACAGTTGATTCATGAATATTAGTACTATTTTCTAGATGTGGTTGAACCTTCTCAAACAGGAATGTTTGAAAAAGGAAATTCAGTATTTGCTGGGTAATGATCATAGTACCGAGCAAAAGTTACTGGAGTTCACCTTGTATGCTTTTAACGAAACCAAATATAACTTTCCATATGTGCACTGACTATAGAAATGTGTACAGTGCGACTAAAACAGATTGATTTCCATTGCCAAGAATCGATGCCTGCATTGAATTCCCTGTGCCTTTCAGTAAAACGCAATGATGCGATTTTTGGGCATGGCTGGATACTATCGAAAATATTGTTCCAAGGTTCCCATAACTGCTGAACACCTGACAAATTTACTGAGTAAGAAAATCAAGTTTCATTGGTTCAACAATGTCAGCAGGCTTTTGATGAATTAAAGGTAAAGGCCCTACATAAGAGTTCACCAGTTTTCTCAGCTCCAAATGTCAGACAATCATGTAAAATGTATTTTGATGGAATTTATATTGTGGTTGGGGCATTATTGATTGAAGAAGACAAAAATGGTCTACATCATCCAGTGTGCTATTGTTCTAAGAAATTAAGATGAAGCAAAGTCAATTTGTATTATTCTTGTGTCCAGAACGTCGTTTGGGCTGGAATGTATTTCTTTAAAATATTGTATTCAGTGATTATCTGCTCTGGAAGATATATTGTGCTCATTAAAAATAATGTTCTTGGAAAGAGACATTCACAATGTTAAGTACAAACTTCTTCAAATCAGAAACAAGGGTAGGTGTGTTTATGTACACTCTGTACTTACATAATACTATCACATACGGGTAGGAATGTCGACATATACGCTAATATATCCTCACACTAACTATACTATGTCATCCTACAAAAGAAGTGGGCGAGAGGTTTTGTGATCGTTATGGTAATCTGTTCTATTTCGCTTAGAAATGAGATGTGCATTGATGGCAGAATTTACACTGTAACTAAATGAATCGAGCTCTAGTTACAACGTTGTCAACCTAGAGTAATTGCCAGGTTTTATATGTTTGTATATTTGTGCATGGCTTTGTCTATATTTACAACTTAAACTTAAAATCCATTGTCCCATCAGCTGTCTGATGGTATAGTACAGTTTGCGTGAGAGTATAGTCGTGTTTCTATAATACTCCTACCCTTATGTGATATTATGCTGGTATGTATGTAAGTATAGAGTGTGCGTAAACACTTCTATTCCTTGTACTGTAGCAAATGGTTGTGTGTTTGGATTGGAATCAGAAACGACTGATGGATAGTATAGTGTTGGACTGTATCTAACCATTCTCACATTAGCATTCCCGTTTCAGGCTATAAATTCATAGACGTGACAACAAGAATTGAATTTGTAACAAATTGATTTATGCTCTGTAGATAACACGTTTGACACGTGATGGCAAAATGAGGTTTCTAAAGGATATTCGGGCCGAATAAAAATATTGGCATATTTGTTATATAAAAAACAACAAATAAAATTTCAATTTTTATTTATTTTATGGCGTATGCATTACTGGTAAGTATAATTATTTCTCTGTAAGACTGCAAATCATCGAAAGCGTTTTATGAGGAAATTTGTATACGTAATTACCAAAGTCCACTAAATATGTTCATATGGGGTAAGATTTCTTTTTATAATTACTAGCCCTGCTAGAAAAATATCTTGCCAGGGTAATAGTTTCAATTGCTTGTTTTATCAATAATGTACATATAGACTTCATTGTAAGCACTCCCAAGGAACTCACTAATGTCAACACAATGTCTTTCACAAAGTGTCAACTTAAGTGTACACTTACTCATCTCACTAAGCATTTAAAATACAACTTATTCAACAATTAACACAGAAAGCAAATTCATCCTCTATAAAGTACTGATCACTCAGTTTTCGGGTGGGAATGGGGTGGCAGCTGCGATTTTGGTTCAAGCTAACTTATTTGCTTATATCAACATAGTTGTTATTTTTGTCAGACAATGTAATGGATGTAATATAGTTTAATTTTGCAATAAATCAGAGCAAGAGAAGTTTCCAGCTACTCATGGACGGAATTTATCTAAAAAAGGTAACTCCCCTTCCCTGGAACATTAAACGTTTGGTCCCTAATATCACTGCTGTTTGCCTTGATACGTATCGTGGTGTGTTTAGAAGTACGGGAATACATCGATACAGAATTTTCGTGTTACCCAGCTCTAATAATTATTATTTGTGGTCGACGTGCCACAAACAACTTTATTGTGCAATAGTCTGTATTTGTACAGGTGTCAAGAGAGATATCGAGGGTATTAAACCAAAGCTTACTAATCAGAAGTAAGTATATTATGCCGTTCTTTAAATATTGGAATGTGGAATTAGTAGAACCGGATGCCGGCAGGGCCTCAGCTCTACCACGTAAATTCAACCTTAAGGCTGTATTTATATAGGTTTTCAGTATTAGACCAGGTCATACTGGGATCAAGTGGCACAATCATTGATCCAATTTTAAGAATATTGTAATTTAATTTGGCTCTCATGCGAGCAGAAATGTAGCCTATGAGGCCTTGGTAGGAAGCTAGGAGGATGTATGACATAACAAACGCAGAACTTCAGATGAATTGGATATTCCCTCTACCCCCGTGTTTTCTTACTGTTTGAATTCACGATTCATGTCTATACAGACAAGTTTGCTCAGTACTTACTGGTACCATAACGAGTAAAGTTTACATTGTCACTTTTGAGAGAATCCTGTAAATCTGCCTTGCCTCCTCAAACAAATTTTATTATGGTTTAACGAATGTTGTTTGTTTGTTTGCGGGGGGATGGGGGGTTGTTGTTGTACACTTTTCAAATCATATGTATTGAAAATCGACTTAGATTTTTCCATCCGGTCTTTTCATTTATTGTTTCGTAGTGTTAACTCCGTTGTTACGACCTAAACGCAATATCATCTACATTCATTAATATAATAGGATTGAAAAAGGTATAATTTGTGTATAAGCCATAATTATATAATGCATCCTGTTTCTATAATTGTTATTTTCTTTTTCGTTAGATCCACCTCAGGTAGAGAATGTTTGAGTTGTAACAATACTCATGTCAATTGTCTGATAATCATAATGGGACGGGATGGGTTGTTTTGCACAGTTTGTTGTTTCGATCCTGAACTTCAATATTTGGTATGGTATATATAACTAATTTACATAATCGTATGGTTGATCTGTCGTTTGATATAGATGTTTAATCCTTTCTCCGTATCGTACAGACGCACCTTAACTATTTATATATTTTGCTGACGTTTGAGCCTCGATATTCTTAAATACGTCAGAAATCTATTTTGTTTAATTTTATTGACTCTCTTTGCAAAGTATAAAGTTGTTTTCGGCGGTCAGGGGTGGGTGTGTTGTTGATAAATAGATACAACACGGCATTCTGGAAGTTTTGAGACCACAGGATAAAAATCTCGTGTGGTATTGTGTATGGTATGTATACATCTTGGTTTGATAGCCTCACTATACCATATCGAAAGGTTTCCTTCCACCGTCTCAGAACAAAGCAAGCTGGTAGGTTTTTTTTATGTACGTGCTTGATGACAACGTTTTACATGGCGATGTACAGAGTGAAGAGCAACTCCTAGCAAATCACCCCATCCCATTCCCGTTGTCGGTATCATATTCAGAGAATAATTACCTTGCCCGTCTAAGTCCTTCTTCATTTTTCCTGTGCTATACTGTAGTAAAACAATTTCATTATTCGCCAGTATGAGTGACACAACACCATATCATGTCATTATTCCAATATACAACTATTTGTGAGAGAATGTTTTTAGGCATGCAGTAAATGCGGAGTTCTTTGTCATGGCTTTTTTTCGACAGAGACCATGTTGCCTATGTACGGTTCGTACCATTTATATCTCAGGTCGGCTTTGGATAAATATTTTTTTCTAAATTTCGGTGCCTATTATTATTTCCACGAAAATGTCCTGCATTTAGTACATAGCCTGCTTTAGGTCATTTAGACAAAGTCAATCAGACACAGTATCTATCATTTTCCATTGGGGCATTTAATTGCCATCCCATATTACTATGGGCATCTAAAGACAAGGATGGGGTAAATAACAACCTTTGAAATAATGATATTTGCCTCCAGTCCAGTCATCATTATTATCACGTGTAAAACAAGGAAATAGGTAAGTTAACTACAATAACAATATTTGACTAATATATACTTTAACTGTATTCTTTAACGTAATATTAGGACTCATAAAGTAAACAGTAGTCATTAAAAACATTTTCATGGGTCATTAAATTGTATCCGAAAGACTTCGTACATAATCAGAACACAAGCTACACATCATACAGTCTATCTGTAAAGTTCATCGCGAAAATAGGTTCCTACTATAACATATTTCTATGAGAATTGAAGGTTTTCATACTTTCAGATTCAATATATGCAGGTAAAATATAAAGTATTTTTCAAGAAAAATAAAAGGCCTTTTAAATAAAGAAACGTTTTGCTTTTAACATCACAAGATTTAGTTGAAAACGTGAAAACGTGATTCAACAATATTGAACAAACACGTTTAAATAATCATTTGTCCATAGTTAGCAATTACAACTGCTTTATACTCGTTCATAATTAGTTCTGAAAGTTTTTAAACTCTTACAGACGGCTACAGTTTTTGTGGACTTGTACTAATTGTTTCACAATTTGAATCAATCGACAGTTATGTACTTATCAATTTAACTGTAAAGAAAATCTTAATGAATACCGGAGATCTCGGCCCATAACATATTCGTACTATTCCGGATTCGGTCCATCACAAGTTGGCAGATTCATTCCATACAAATTTAAGCTAGAAATCGTGACTGTCACTGTCAGCCCATGCAATCCAGCAATGTCGGTTTCGGAAAATAATGACGGTTTCGGCCCTGAGTTTCTAGGTTGTTTCTGATTTTTACCTTTGGTCTTGTATTGCTTCATTATACTTTCTGAACAATAAATAACTAACAATATTGTTTTCTGATTAATCGTAACAAGTAAACAAACAATACGGTAACTATTGTAGAATGCGCGTGTCCTTTGTTCAAGGATTGTTCTAAAATCAAAAAGTGATGAAAACAATCACCTTCTTTTGGACGTTATGAGTAACATAAATTAAAAAATTAATTTACCTTTAATCTAATAAATTTGGATGATTCAAGTTCGAAATAAAGTGAATAATCGCCATTTAGTTGTGTCCTTAATCAGGTACTAGAAAATTACACCAGTTACTGAAATGGTCGGTACTGAGTATCTGCATGACCGGTATGACTTGTACTTTAAGTAAATGCTAAAAGTGATACATAAAGAAGCATACAAAGATTTAAAATATATGAAATGACAGTTGACAAAGTATATTACATAAACAATTCCACATTGAAATTAAATAAATTGTGGACCGACAGGCCCAGCACGTAATGGTCCGATTTAGGTAGTCTGATGGGCCGAGTAATCCCGGAATCAAATCTTACAACAAGATGGTGTTGCTATAGAAGTGATATATTCAGGAATTCATGATAACACTAACATTTCTTTCAAGTTCTTGTATTCTAAGCTTAACATTTTATGTAAAAAATACATTATTTAAAAAAGAAGTCAGAGACTAAGTTATTAATGAGGATATTTCTCCACATATTTGAGAGTGATCGCAAGCTCCAATATTTACGGCATCTTCAAAGTATGTCGAAAGTTCACTTTAGTTAATATAAATCCTTTTTCGCCAAAAAGAGTGTCATTTTTATACTGTGGAAAAATGTTATAATTAAACTCAAAGTGCATAATAGCCACCTATTCGTAAAGTTTTTATGTGCAGGTGATCTCTATATGAATATTCTCGTTTCAACCTTTGAAGAAATACAGTGCACTTAATACCAGCATTATCATTATTATTATTATTAATTTAATTGTATCAACAGACTGTGTTTAATCCACTCTTCAACAAAATCATAAAATGCATATACATGTGATTCTCTTACAAAGCTATCTTCAACGTATTATTATTGAATCTTGCTGACTTTGATGTCTCCAATCGATTGAATCGTCACTGACTCAGATCTTGGCTTGTTTTGTACAAAATCGACAAAACACCAATTTCACTACTTATTAACAATTTACTTTAGAATGCAACAGAGGACTGCCACTTCTTGGCTACATGGCATAATTCATAATTAATAACAGCTGTTCACAATTCACAAAGTATCTGTAGTAACCAGATTTTCAACTTCCGAGTGCGGAGTGCCATAAGGTCAAAGTTCAATTTGGAATTTTAAGTAGGAACACAATAATTTAACGTTTGAATAATATAATAGCAGAACGTAGGGTTTGCCTTTGTGCCTTGTGGCTAAAATCTTTCACCTAATTAGGGAGCTAACTCTATTAAAAGCCAGCCAAGCCTGCTTTTCGGCACAAATTAACACCAGCTGAAGGTTCGATGCTAGTAGCATCATACAAGCATAATGTTCATACAATGACTGTTGATGTTGTCGGTGGCTACTCAAGTGTAGTCTGCCTGTACATGCACACCGCTCACACTAGAGCAGGCCATGTATGGATCAAATCCAGGTCAGAGAAAGTAGAAGCAAATAGTAGAATTTGTGTTTTCATGCTAATAACAAGAATGATGATGATGATGATGATGATAATGAGTGTGAGTGTTATTTGGATTTTTAACGTAGTTTTAACTATTTTCTCAGTCAAATCGCTTCTGTGTCTGCAGTGTGGCAGTTTATAGTGATAAATAGCACTAAGGAATCATGCCACCGACATTTCACATGATGTCCCACCCAGTTAAGTTATCCTCACACCAGGCAGACCAGTCCTAACACTAACCTCTTAATGATGTGCGCCTAGCGAGGCAGCTGTTAGTATTTTTATAAGTCTTTGGTATCACTCGGCCGAGGTGCGAGCCCACGACCTCCCTTATCCGAGGTGGTGATGACGAAGATGATGATATCTTCTGTGATTATGAAATGGGAAAAGAATGAAATAGTGATATTATGTATTATACTGCTGCTACTAAAACTACCACTAACACTACTACTACTACATCTACTGTTGTTTCTGTTACTACTGCATACATCACCGGAATTACTCACTTTAGTCATAACCACTGCAAAGTAACTATCTACATACATATGCACGTGCAGGCGTGCATTCATACATACATACACACCAACGTGGGAAAAATCGGAATTATTCAAGGAAAGTCTAGGGAAGCGTACAGTACTACAGTTGAACTTCATCTCTATATTAAGACACCTGTTTCTCTCTCTCTCTCTCTCTCTCTCTCTCTCTCTCTCTCTCTCT
>JAECUM010013908.1:0-53936 GCA_016617855.1 Megalonaias nervosa
AAAAAAAAAAAAAAAAAAAAAAAAAAAAAAAAAAAAAAATGCATTGCGGAGAAGCGCGGGGCCCAAGGCGGCTGCCTCTCTCGCCTTGCCCTAGGGCCGGGCCTGTCATCAACATTGACTCACACGACGCCTACCGGTTATTTGTACCTTTGACTAGGCCAAAAATAATGTTTCCTATTACACTGGTTTTAAAATTAGGGCAAGTAGGTAATTTTTTAACATTATATAATTTATATTTAAAATGTTTTTAATTTTTTTACCCTAATTGGAAAAGGTGCTAGGGTCTGTAACTAAAAACAGGGACGGTCGGCCGACGGAAACATATTTTTTTCTTTTGCCTTACGATAATGATGCTTCACGTGACCATGTTACGCTGAATTAAACACCATTTTTAGACTTAGAAACCCCTGCGTATGTCGAAGTTTGACCTTATTTATAAATGTTTAACATTTGTGTACTGAATAAAGATATCATTTCAGAGTCCTCTCATGCGACTTGTTACAGTGACGTTCCGTGACCTAAAGTCTCATTAACATTTTCCCTCAGCCATGAATTGTCATTGCCGTTCATAAATCTCACGCTTTCTACCTCCAACTAACTGGAACTTTGCAAACGAAGTCCTTTATAATCAGCCTTTGAACTTCGTTGCAGGATGATAATTAAATGCAAGCTCCATACTTTTGCATCATAATTGAGGTACTTTTATATACAATTTTCAATGGATGAACTTCTATTCAGAATATCCGACATTAATCTTATAACAAATTACGACATGATAATAGAAAGTATGGCCTAGTTTCGATGAAACGTTTGAGTATCACCATGTATATAAGTTGAAAAATCAAGCAATAGTGGAGTTAATTGGCAAATATACAAGTTCTCACACAAACAGACAATGCAGGCACACGAATGTGATCAACGAAAACTCACCCGTAACAAGGTATGCAAAAGTCATGCATAACACTAGCTCCACAATAACCGAACCTTACATATATGTATATTTTAACCCAAGCCTGCACTGACGGACAACTCCATACATCTACCTATACAATAGTCATTTTTACCTACCTCAGGAACACTCTCTATATTGGAGATCTTTGGAATCATGACTTTCAGCTTCTTATATTCCTCCTGCTTTGCATTTCGTTTGAGCTGCTTCTTCTGTTTCCCGGTTACATTCTGGATTCTTGAATGGCACATGGTGATATTTGGATCCACGAGCTGTCTTAAGTTAATAATAATAATAATAATTATATATATATATATATATATATATATATATATATATATATATATATAGATATATATATATATATATATATATATATATATATATATATATATATATATATATATATATATATATATATATATATATATATATATACTTAATGTCACAGCTCTGTCAGCTTCCGAAAGAGGAGTTGGAAATCCTGGTAACTGAGTCTTGAAAAATCACAATCGAGAAAGAGTGGAATTTAGCAATATACATATTTCCTATTTCCTTCCAGAATCGATTAGTTAAGAGTAATGTTGTTGACGTATATTTCTTAGTAAAAAAAAAAACTTTATATGTTTTAATATATTTTCATCAACCCATCCAGTATGATACAGTCATGGAAGATTGACGAGTACTGTTGATAAAACAGCAAGTAAACAAATACCTTCCTGAAAATAGGCTGGCTTTGAAAACAGTTGACAGTTAGGTCATTATAGACCATAGAAAATAATGCCTGGAAGGTAAATTGTACATTCAACTATAACATTGAAAGAGAGAAAACCTGGTATTATCAACAATGTACCATAATATAAAACGTATACTCACAAATGGAAGCTTAATTTTGCTGCATGGCGTGCTGCGTCCTCTTTATATAGAATCCAATGTCTCTGCAACCATCTGATCATTTAACCACGCGCTACAAAGTAGTTCCAGTACAAAGAAGTCATAATGAAATCCCAAATAATGCACGGAAAAAAAGTTACATTTTATGCAAACAGTTTTTAAGAACTTGTGTATAATTTGTATTCACCTGCAATGAAGCGTTATTTATGTGTGAGCCCATTTAACAACGACACCTGCAGTCGCGACATCCCAACCTACATGAGGTTCATTCATAACTTTTTATGAACGGGCTTCTTCGAAGTTAAGTCTTCCATTCCACATCTGTTGTTGCTTCCAGTGCATCAGGAGTTGTCAAAGAACTATCGGCAATATGAACAGCGTAACACTAAAGCTTTGAGTAGAATTGCTAAATTCATCATCGTCTTGAATATCATCCTTAAAAATACAAAATAATAGCTATTTGTAAATTTTCATTCAGGACCAGATTCGGTGAGTATAATATTGGACTACTGAAAGCTAAAGTTAGTGACAATCAGACGGTTTAACTCTGGCGAAAGCCAGGAAATAGCACCTTGATTTTTCCTTGAGAGCATTTATGCTGCAAAAACAACGCAAACAAGATTATTTTGAACGTTTCAATCCTACTTTCCTATCTACTTTCCAACAACACCAACAATAGCAACACTACTACTACAACTACTACTGCTACTACTACTACTACTACAACTACAACTACTACTATTATTATTTCTACTACTCCTACTACCACTACAACTGCTACTACTACTAATAATAATAATAATCATAGCGATAAATGAATAATAATATAATATAATGTAATATAATATAATATAATGTAATATAATATAATATAATATAATATAATATAATATAATATAATATAATATAATATAATATAATATAATTTTCAAACACTCAGACCTAGCATACCATATCTGTACAT
Organism: Megalonaias nervosa; assembly: GCA_016617855.1. Taxonomy (NCBI): domain Eukaryota; kingdom Metazoa; phylum Mollusca; class Bivalvia; order Unionida; family Unionidae; genus Megalonaias; species Megalonaias nervosa. The sequence goes on from JAECUM010013908.1 coordinate 2,808, forward strand.
TGTCTTATATAGTTTACATACCAAGCTCAAGCAAGAATACCGTAGTTTACGTACAGATATGTATAAAATACAAGTTGACAGTGGCCTTTAAGGTGAATGCGGGAATGTCAAAATTTTGTTTTTCTTTCATTATCCCAAAAACATAGTCATGTAAGGCATAATCTTTTCTCTTCTTTATCATTACCAAACACTTTTTTCTTGTTTAGGGATGGAGGGAGGCTGGTGGTATAGAATCAGACAAATGCGTTACAGAAACAATATTCAGTCATTTACGGGACTCAGACGCCATTACAGGTTAACATATTTACAAATATTTCTCTCTTACACAACATTTGTTATTATTTATAATTTCCTTATTTCTATTTACTTTCTTAGTTTTTTTTTTTATTATTTATTTATTAAATGTTGTAGGTTATGTAAAATTAGATATTGTAGCTGACCTTCTCCAAAGTCAAGTTCGCTGTGTACCTGACCAAAATAATTTGTATTATTCTGTAAACAGCTGATACATAGTTAGTATTTTCTTTGATTATTGGCTTAATATTAGGATCATTATCAATAGAAGTAAACATATTTATCTTGGTCTGAGTTAAGGCCATTGTGTTGACCTCATTCTGTATTATAATTTTATTAACAGATTTTTTCTTGTAAACATTTGGAATCTTCTAGAATGAAATTTTCCATTAGGTAATAGTAATTTTTTTCAGAAAATGCTAATTGTGACTTAGGTCAGGTAGAGCAGTATAAACTCTTGTTTACGGGGAAAATTATTTAATCCCGCGATAACATCTTGACAGAAATCATATATATTATCGTCTTCAGATTCTGATTGAGTGAAATGATTTATTATTCACTGGAAATACAGAGTACTCAGTTAAATTCTTGGAAAGAGACATTAACTGGGAATTACAGTGAATTAAAACGAGGAAACCTTTGATTATAAGGCACATCGCCACGACACAGGCTATCCCAGGCACATCAACACTCTCTGCGTTGAATTTATTTTGGAATACCACTAACGTTTATTCAGAACTTTAATCATTGAGGTCTGTGTTAGAAATTTATGTGAATATTTTAAATTTAATTTTCAATACCGCATGTTATTTTTACATTTACAATTATTTGTTGAATTTACAAAACTTGTTGGCTTTCGCTCTCTCTGTTACTTTAGGAACATAGAGTCGTAACACTTTCTCTTCATACGCTATGATAATATTTTGTTTTATTACCTTCGTTGTTGCTTTGCTTGCGGTCAACAATTTATTTCTTATTCCCGGGATTTTTCGATCTGTTTCCCATTAAACGTAATGATCTGTTTCCCATTAAACATATTTAATAATGATCTGTTTCCCATTAAACATAATGATCTGTTTCCCATTAAACATAATTATTGGCAGTAGTCGCTCGTGAAGGAAAGTTACCTACGGACCGTACAGTTATGCGAGAGCAAATAGAACTTTTCGCGAAATAAATTTTCATTTTCACCATGCTCGAAATGCTCATTTTCGTCATGTTCTAAGTGTTCATTTTCACGATGTTCGAAGTGTTCATTTGCACCATCTTAGAAGTGTCCATTTTCACCATCTTCGAAATTTTCATGTTCATCAAGTCATATTCACTAACATTCTCGAAATGTAACAAAATGTTTTCTGATGTCTGGGCCTCGCACAGTAAAACATTTGGTTGTCCATAACATCTCGGTGTAGATAGTTCGGCATGTTCCCCATGTTCGGTGTGTTCTCACATAGCCATGAAATAGCAGTACGATACAATTTTTTAGGGAGATGAAAATCGTGCGTCCCACACCTGTATTTGGCAACGTAATGAAACATGTTTAAATTGTAAAAATCACACATACTAACAAACATGCACGTATAATGCAAGAAATATTCGTGATCTAGTTGTCCCTGGCTCCATAACTGCCCAGGCCATCTCAAGTTGACAGCCCCAGTGTGTTCTTGTTAACGACACTTAGTCCCATTTTCCTTGGCATGACATAGCCAATGCATTGTTGCTCGGTGTGCTCATGGAAACGACACTTAGTTCCCATTTCTTCTGAATGAAGTAACCAATAAATTGTTGAAAGTACTGTAACATGGACTTTTTTAAATGGCATAAACACAATACGCGCTTGGTCTTAGCAGGGAGAGATAAAATTTACGTCACAGCTGGTGTTAAAACGGTTTATACAAAGCGAAACTCTCTACTGTTCATTTCAAGACAAAATATTTCCATGTTTTGTTATGTTGAAAAACAAAGGAAAGAAATCTGGAGAAAAATAAGCGAAAAAATTCTGGGGAGAAAAAAAATAAAATGAAAATCAAATAAATTTCGCTTGTGTAGTGCATTTGTTTGGACTGATACCAATTTAATAGGTAATTAACCTCATTGTTTCAATGTTTTAATACGGAAGCCCGTTACCGCCAAAAGAGAAAACAAATACGTTAAACGCAAATTTTATATTGTCACCTGGTTTTGGCGGGATTATGCAAAAGAAAACAACAGAAAAGAGAAATAATATTTAACCAGATAAAGAAAACTATTTCCGTTAAGCTATGATACATGCGCCCAGATCTGCGATGAAATATGAAGATAACATTAGCAAATATATCATTAAAATTTCATAGCTTCTTTGATAATTGTTTGTAACCGAGGAGCAAGAAATGCTTTTTTTTTAACCACTTTATAATTATTATTTTCATCCAAGACCACGTGCAGCACTTAGGTCGGCTTTTTTTACCGCAATCTTTTCATAAAAAAAAGTTACTCCAAAACGTTCAAGTCATTATCCAATTTTCCCGTCAGTTTATCAGAAGAAGGCTTCTAAAAAGACTCCGACGCATTCATTAGAAATTACAGTATGGTGCACACGTCGTAATAAATCGTGTTTGTCTAACAAATAAAAAGAAAGCACAAAGAAAGAAAGATAGGACAAGGTCTACTTCGATGAGAAAATGTCATCAGAAAAGCATCTTGCTAGGTTCCTCACACAATTTGACAAATATATCACTTAAGCAGGGGATCGCAAGTAAACCGTCACATACTTTATTAATGAACGGCAAAGAGAAAAATACTGCCATACTGGAGCTGGTTTCATGCATATGTTTAGAACTATTAATAAGCAATACACAAAAATTCTGATATGATTTGGTTATCAAGAAAATAAAAATTAACGATTCAACTTGATTCTGACAGTTTAATAAAGCACCTGAAATAAGATTCGAACTCTAGACCTCTCGCATATAAATAGGTCCTTCTAACAACTGATCTAAAGTGATTTCTTGATTAGTCATGTTGACTATTTATAACAGTAACCATTCCATGTATAAAAATCGCATTTTAAAATATGTTCAATACGTATACCTTACGCGTAGATTGCATCCGGGTACCTATCATGAGAGAGTTTTGATAGACTATTCTTTTTAATATATTGATTTAAATCCACCCACTCCCACCCCCATAGGTACAAAATTGTTACTCCAAATGTCTCTTTTAATATTACTCTTCTATAAGATGAAAATAATTCGGACATTTCATTGTTTAGGAAGTTTCTAAATCATCTTGGAGTTGATTAGTTAAATATTTTGTCCTCTACATTTTGAGTTTTACAATTAACCGGCCTCTTTAGGGACAAAATCCGATAACAACGGCCTAGACGAGTCCTACAACACACTCCCGTCTAAAAGAAGTAAAATGTTGGAAACTTTTGATTGAAAGTTTGTTTTAAGGCGTAAAGTTATTCTTTAACTTAAAGAATATATAAAGTACACATCTTTTAAAGACCCAACGCCGCCGTTAAGTGCAAAGGTCTTATATGCCAACTCATCTTGAAGGTATTGGTCTTAAACATAGTTGGGTTCCACTGAAACCAGATAATATCGACATTTCATCACATTATGAGCCATTTAATTTCTCCCTCGAATTGAGAAACCGGGACATTTTTCACATGTGTACGAATTAATCCGAAAAAAATCCTGCGGGCGCCCATGCTCACTCCTGAGATTCTAGGACAGGGGTCGGCAACCTACGGCACGCGTGCCACAAGATGGAACAAGAGATTTTGTGTGGCAGCCAAAAACTCGATTTTAACAGTGTTACTCTCTTGCTGGTGGCACGCGCTCGTTCATTTTGAAATGAATCCACAAAAAAGTGGCACGCTGTGTAAAATAGGTTGCCGACCCCTGTTCTGGGATGATTTAGGATGACTGTGGCAAGCTGGTCTGTTTATTCCCCCCCCCCCAACTGAGTAAGTTAATAGTGCTTTAAAAGCTTATGGTACTATACTAACTACTTCCAGACACTTAATTTTTTACACATCTGTCCTACATATAGTCTGAACTTTCTTTGAACAACCGAGTCACGATTCTCAGGTTTTCTTTCATTAGAAGATTTTGTGTACATTTGTAAAATTAGCACAGAACCAGTGTCCTTCCACGTTCCTGTCACACGCTCTTTACATCCTCCAGAGCGTCTCTTTGACTTGGAAGACGGCAGCCGATGCTCCGATAAGGTCAGGGTATCTAAGTGATGTGGGTACTTATGCTACTACACGTCATTTGTACAAAGTCTACGTTCAAGGGGGTTTGACCTAATGTAGATTTATATGTGTCGTTCTTTCACGAGACTGTCGGGTAAATGCGATTTGGTCTGCACTGTAAAGGCAATCGATCCAAAATCAGTGTGAAGGAGAAACGTATCTGCTCTCAAGCTGAATGAACAAAATGGTTAAAGTGTTTTTGAATATTAATGTTTTAATGAAATTCATATAGTATTTAAATGTAAACTCACTTTAATTCACGTCAAGGCAAGATTTCGGAGATAAAAAAGTTATCCCCCCCCCAAAAAAATTCAAAAAATATATTTGGATTGAATTTAGATATTTGACTTCCTACACTGTTGAACAAAAGGTAAAGTCACCTTCTGGCACATGGACAGGTTTGCTTGTTGCAGATCAATGATTCTAATCCGGATTATTGTAATACCCGCACCTATTAGTTGCGCCTTTTCATGTAATTAATACTTAGGAGACGGGCACGTGATGTGCGCGTGCTGTACACTCGCCACTCATCATCAATTATTTTAGATTTACCCGTCTATCACCAGTATAGCTAAATGGCTGACAGATACCCTGATGGAGACACCTCTTGTCACCAGACAAAGGCATCCAATACACATCAGCGATTCTAAAGAAGCTCATTTTTGCGGGGGGTCGGGGTGGGGGCACATCCGGAGAAAGGTTATGTTATGGGTAGATAAATACGTTTGATTGACTCCTCATCATATCTTAAAAGCTTGAAACGCTGGTATCATAATCTTTTTTAATAACCTGTCTTGTTTGCCTTAAAGAGAATTGTTTGCCTTCGAATAGTCTTTATGTGTTTTAGTATGAATCCATCAAGGGACGATTACTCCAATCGGCCTAAATTAATTATGTCCCTTTGAGATACTATCTCGTAAGAGTAGTCACTATCTGACTACAATCAGATCTCCACTGTAATAGGTGAAGATCTGACAGTGACCGCTTAGGGATCATGTTCAGGTGACCTTTGAATAAGCCAATGGAAATGCAGCTTTAACAAATCTGAAAGTGAATCAAATTGTTTAGAACGCACTGATGCGCTTCGGCTACACTGCTCATTCTCCCAAACGTAAAGATATAAGACTTCATTTGATTAGCTGGCAAAATTAGCGATTATGATAATAGCAGAGGTCACTAGAACATGATCCCTGAACGGTCTATATGAGATCTTCACCTAGGACAGTGGAGATATGATTTTAATCAGATTGGAGTAGTCCAACATCAGAACTCGTTATATAAACTCAGGTCACCATTATTACTGTCGGTTCAGTACCCAAGAATGTAGTCCCAGAATATTTTTAGAGCATTTTTCATCAATCATTTTGTTGGAGATTCAAGAGTTAGATTTTGGCATTCTTGGTATTTATCCAAAGGTAATTTTTATTCTTCGGCGTGGTTGTCTGTATGTATTTTGTCGAAAGTGCACAGCGAGTAATGAGACATTGGTGCTGATCCGGAAGTGAAATGTGTGATCCATTGCACGTTCCTTTGTTAACAGTCCAGCCTCTCAAAACAAAGCCGTTTAATCCATGACAAGAACTTCTTCGTGAGTTCATATTTGAAGATACGTTAGATCGACATATGATTTGTCAGAATTTTGGACACATTGGAAAGTTCAGTACTGTCATGATAACAAAAACATTAATTTACTTTTATATACAGGAGTGGCAATTTTTGGTAACCTTATCTGCCAAGGGAAACTTTTACAATTGTTTAAAAGAAAACATGAATATGGAAAACTACTTACTACTGTTAGCTATAATCGGTACTATACGACTGATAAATTTCAGGACTTCCAATCACAGACTCTACATTAAAACCGGTCGTTGGGACAATACACCGTTTCAGGAAAGAAAATGTAATCAATGTAATAAAAATGACATCTGGGACGAATATCATTATTTGCTCATATGTTCCAAATTTCACAAAGAAAGGGGTATATTTCTAAAACCGTTCTGTTTCTGGAAAGTTACACACACACACACACACACACACACACACACACACACAGGTATATATATATATATATATATATATATATATATATATATATATATATATACACGCACGCACACACACACACACACACACACACACAGAAGCCCGGCGTTTGATGTTTTTCTTGTGTGTGCGATGAAACTTTGGTGCCTTTCCAATTTTTGTTTCGAATAAATTGCGAATAAAACGAACAGGAAATGAAAAGGCGCCTGTGTGCATCGCGCACTTCGCACACGCAAGCAGCCGGATCTGTGTATGTGTGTGTGTGTGCATATACATATATATATATATATATATATATATATATATATATATATATATACCAGCAATAATCGCAACAGTTCCAAAATCTTACCAAATTTATTACTGTAATAATAAAAACAATATTATAAACTTTGTGCTATCTGTGGAAGCTGAAATTTTCCATACTTAGAATTAATATCTTTTCTCTTTACAACTTTTGTACACTCCAGGAGAATCGTTGTATTCTACCAAAACTATGTTACATTTAAGTACCCAAATTATCTCGTCCGAATGTTTACTATTGCACTGATTGTAAATGTTGACCTATGATGTGATTTGTATCTTCATATGTTAGTGACGTCGCCTTACAATAATGTAGCAGTTGTGGTATTCTCCTATGCCACCTATGAGTGGCCTGAGATTAACGTTTATTAATAAAAGTTTTGTTCTGTTTTGTTCACTTCTGGCAAACAAATGTCGAGATTAATTGGGGTTTGAAGCCAAAGAGAAAAGTTTATATGGTGTTGTACATCGAATTTAAACAATGGAGGGCGTGTCATTAGTAGATGGCTAGTAAACATGAAACAATATAAAGGAGTCTTGGTTTTATTATTTTAGCATATCACTCACTTAGAAACGTCTGAGAAACTTTTATGCCGCCACCTTGCATGGCGCCGACAAAATTTCTGAAACCGGTTTCTCGATTCTATAATTTTAGCACATTACTTCTACCCTCGCTTAATTATTGTCATCTACCAGTTTTAAATCTGGACAAGAACTCAGTTTTCCGCGATAATTACCATTTTGTATACCGCCACTCGATTTTGCCATACATTAATTTTCACAATCTGTCGTTCCTAAGTTTGTTCACAGTGTCTTTATGTACTTTATACAAGAAGAAAACTCAGCGGAAAACGATGACAGGATGATTTTGTGAAGAAGAAAGATCGTGTTTTTTTATTTTTTTATTTTACTGAATATATTATTTGTCTACCAGCTGAATTAGTGGTGATTTTAACTAGCATTTATTTTAAATAGATAAGACAATTTTAAGCACGCTATTTACGGGTTTATTTCGATCAATAACCACTAATATGTAATTTTCATTTACGATTTGCATTTTCCGAATATTAATATATGCTGCCTTTGATGGTGCATAAATTACAATGTTATTATTTTTAATTATAAAGGAATAAATAAAATACAGTTTTATTTTTATTGCATATTCTTCTCTAGCTAGCATGCATTGTAGCGCTGTCATTATGATACATATCTAATAATTGTTTTATAAATATCAGTAATCGGTCGACATATTACTTTTTTCTTGCTCAACATGGCGACCGATACACAGATATAAGACATGTTGAGAAAGGAAGGGGTAATGCTGTGAAGTAATAGTAGTAGTTCTTGCCCGGCATCATTTTCCTCAGTTGCTACAGTCTCGTGATTAATGTAATCCTAACATCGTGACAGGTTGAGATTTCACAGGACTTAACACAAAAACTCGTGCCGCAGGAATGGGTGTGGCGTTAAGCATCAGGCTTTGCGACTAGTTGGCGAATTAGTTACCATATGCCACAGTTTTGCCGGGAACGGATAAATGAAAACTGATTGCTTTATCCTAGCTGATATGTAACTTTATTTTTTATTAAATTACTTTATGTATGTATGTATGTATGTATGTATGTATGTATGTATGTATGTATGTCATTCAAACAGAATCTGAAATCACAACATATCCGACGATAGGTTTGGAGAAAAACAAGGTCTATTTCTTTAAAAAAATCCTTAAGAATAGAGAAGAAAAAACAAACAAGCCAAAATAACAACACCTGAAATAAATTGAAAAGTGTCATTCGGTACATTGAGGCTATTTCTCGAAATGTATTTTATAGTTTTGAATAAAGTTCATACCTGTATGGGGGATATTACAAATATTGCAAAACTGATAGGTTACGGATATTTCTATTAATGTAATCAAACTATATAGGAAGTGTATTCTGAACTTTTTCAGGAATGATTTATGAAGAAACGTTCAGATATAAATCGTATATTTCCATCCAGTTTATTCAAAAATAAAAATCAAGACGAAATACAGCAATTTTATCGGAATCCTATCGGTGTCTATAACAACAACTAGTTAAGTCTTTCTTTATTAGACTCTTCGTAAAATACCAATCTTGTCTGATTCTGGTCAAAATGTTCGGGCTTTGTTATTGTCCCCAGTGTTGTAGAAACATGACAGAGGGAATAAAATAATAATTACTGAGGTTTTTACAGTCATCCTGAGAATCGCAAAAGTTTCACATCCAAAACTTGAAACAGATCCGGAACGGTCGGATTTTCATTGTATCCTAGGTCTGTAACTTTCCCCTCAATAATCAGATACAGACATTAAATTTATATTGTCACCAACATGCTGACCAAATTGTCCATTGTCACCAACATGCTGACCAGATTGTCCATTGTCACCAACATGCAGACCAGATTGTCCAATACAATACTCTTTCAACCGATTTACTTTCGTTTTCGAACAAATGGTTGGGTGTTATACTCAGGTCTTTAGAATGTTGATGTTGTACTCAATCCTTTAGAATGCTGAGTGTTGGAATCAAGCCTTTAGAATGTTGGGTGTTGTACTCAGGTCTTTAGAAGGCTTGGTGTTCCACTCAAGCCTTTAGAATGCTGGGTGTTCCACTCAGACCTTTAGAATGCTAGGTGCTGCACTCAAGCCTTTAGAATGTTGGGTGTTGCACTCAAGCTTTTAAAATGCTGTGTGTTGCACTCAAGCCTTTAGAATGCTGGATGTTGCACTCAAGCTTTTAGAATTCTGGGTGTTGTGCTCAAGCCTTTAGAATGCTGGGTGTTGTGCTTAAGCCTTTAGAATGCTAGCTGTTGTAATCAAGCCTTTAGAACGCTGAGTGTTGTACACAGACCTTTATAATGCTGGGTGTTCAGACCTTTAGAAATCTGGGTGTTGTACTCAAGCCTTTAGAATGCTGAGTGTTGTACTCAAGCCTTTAGAATGCTGAGTGTTATACTCAAGCCTTTAGAATGTTGGGTGTTCTACTCAAACCTTTAGAATGATGTTTGTTGCATTCAGGCCTTTAAAATGCTGGGTGTTGTACTCAAGCCTATAGAATGCTGGGTGGTGTGTTCAAGCCTTTAAAATGTTGGGTGTTATGCTCAAGCCTTTAGAATGCTTAGTTTGAACATTTTATCCCTGTTTGGTTTCACCGTGTATGGCGTAGCTCAACAATTTTCTGATGGCCACACACGTACAAATTTTAAAATTTATGCAACCCCGTCCGTAATCTTTTTTTTTTAAAAAAAATACTGTAAATTTTCTATCTGTCTATCTCAGATACTTTCACATAATATCGCATTCTGGAAATGAGAGTGCTTGGAAAAGAAGTAGAAATTTAAAAGTGATATATTTAAATGCATTAATTTTGATGTATTCTAATTTTCCTTTACTAAAATGGAACGGAGGAATTTCGACTGAGGTGACTATATATTAAGGAATAAGAGTTTTGGTTATTGAATGTTAGTAAGATTTAACAAAACATCACCTCACGGCTGGAGAAACAACCTTCACGAAAGATAATTGTTGTCAAATTCCTCAAAAGCTATAGATAAGAATTCATTTGCTAACTGGTATTGACACTGTGTGAAAAATTTCATTATTTTACCATGTATTCTACTGAAATCAAACCCATCTGTGTTTAGTACTCCCCTTGTCATATCAGGACAACACTTTTAACACTGTCACGCATCACAAGACATTCCGAAAGCTTGCATGCACACACTTGAGCAGTAGCAGACGACAGGAAATACAGACGGCTGGACGGTTTCTCACGGAACATAATGGGCTGCGTGTCTAAAATTCTGAATTCAAAACATACCCATGAACACACTTCATCTTCCTCGGATAACTTTCACACGAGTTGGATAGACCATAAAGAAAAAGTAAAGAACAATTGTGCTGTTTTCACTAATAAAAAGCAAGATCAAAGACAGACATTAATAATATCATAGCAATAACATGGACCGTTTGAAGTTGTGTTTTAACGATTCTTCTGACCCAAAATTTGTTTGAGAACGTATCCCAAAACAATAAATTTACACACAAAAGGCGTAAGCAATTTTTAGTTAAGACATTTTAAATTCATATGAAATGAATTGTTTATTAAAGTTGTGACTACTTCTTTAATCACGGATTTGTGTGAGAGCCTTGTTACCACTAAGCCAGAACTACACCTGCTTTCGCCATATCCCGCTATACACAAGGTGGGACTTTCTTTCACACAATTTTAAGAATTGCGGTTGAAATCACTCATCCAACAACTATCATTTGAATAATATTGAAAACTTTCGCTCTCGGGAATTGTAACATAAGCTGTGCCAAAGAAACATGTAGCAAAGAGTTACGCTACATATGATACCGTCTGAAAATCTGATAATGAAATATGGAGTATTTCTATTTTTAACCAATGAATGCCAAAATTAAACTGGCATATGCTGATGATTATCACGAAGCCCATCTGTGGTGATAAATAGATCAGCATGGCTATATCTTAGGAGTTATAAAGCAAATTTCAAACTTTCCATCTCGTTAAACTTTTTTTAAAAAAAAAGATCAAAAAGATCACTGACACGTGTTACGTGTAGGCTCGTACAAAAATGACAAGAGAAAAGAGTGAAGTCAGCAAGCTTTGTATATTTTAACAAAATATAATTTATTTCCGTAGAAAACAATGTAAAAATTGGAAATAGGACTTACGGTTTGTGAATATAATCCAAAATTTAATCCTAAGAATGAAAAATACAAGTCCTATCACTAAATAGTTCTAATAAAATCCAGGTTCGAATCTCGATGACGTTCCAATATGGAAGATGATGACGTCAGAGGTGGTCGTTGTACAAATGGCAAAAATTCCTCAATTGAATCACAGTTTATGTTTCCGCATAACTCCAGAATAAATTTCCAATGAATTTCTTTCTCCCAGAACTTTTTATAAAAAAAACGTACACTTGTTTAGTTTCCTAGAGAATAAATTATTAAATTCCAAAAACAAATGAACTTCAAAAACAATCTGGCTTCAACAATTGAAACCTCTCGAGCCCTCAAGGTTTAAAATACAACTGAATAGATTTAATACCAATTTACTGTTTTAAGCCTCGATTTTAGGTCACATGGTACTCCACGCGATAGCCTGCGTGATTTACTAATTTGAACATCGCAATAAAAAGAATGAAAATTAGCACGTAGGCAAGAATAGCCCTATCTAAGTACCAAATTCTCACACTGAAAATAAATAAAAATAAAACATTGTTTATTCAGACTAACACGTAGGCTGAAATGACCTTGGCAATAGCCAGTCGTTTCGCGTAGTGTTTACAAAACGGTGTATCAGAGTGAGCTAAAAATAATGCTAATGTAACACCTTTTACGTTTTAGATAAACAGAATTTACTGAAAGATAATATCAAATCCCGTGAAAATAATCATTACAATAAAATGTAATGAAACAAAAATAAAATAAAAAAAGAATTTTAAAACTAACACACAAGCAATTTAATTACATATACGTAACACGCGTTATGACAAAAAGAAATCTGATTAAATTTAAACTTTCAGCTAAATACCAATTTGGGAAAAGAAAAACATTTACACCCAGCCCGATTAACATGTGAACACATCCATGCAAAGTTAGACTAAACAGCAGAATTTGGACCTGTACATCGCAAAATACTCTGTACTACATAAATAATGCAGTTAATCTAACACTTCTACTTGGACTTCCCTGGCTCGGTCACAATGCCAACACAGAATAAATTTACCTTACTTGGATAGCAACGGGGACCCGAGAAGAGTTCAGGGAGGCACGAGTCGGAATTTAAATCATTATTTTGATTATAGAAGTAGATAAAACTCCAAGTCTAGCGTCAGTTCTTTTAAAATCTTTAGGGCATGTGTAATCACATATTTGACAAATCCAACATGGCAAAATACCTATATTAACAACATTGATAAACCATTTTCATACGATTTTGGTGGCAAATGTGATGCAATTTTAGAGGCGAAATGTGGCTCGAAACCATAAATTGACTGGCCTATGGTGGCGTAGTAAAAACAGTTCCATGTGTTTGGAGAAGTTGTATAGTTTTACGCCGTGAAATGCTGACGGTACGGAAAGTTGATGAAGAGAAACCATGCAGATGTGCGCTTGATAGACAATTGGAAAGTTGTGCGATCTATGGTCTTGCATTGATTAGAGTAAAAGTTTATGTATAGAATGGACACGTCGGGCTTTCTAATTGACAACTGAAGTTGTATGGAATTCTTTGGATATTTGGGGTAAACTTATGACTTCTAGCGGAATCGCGCCAGGGTTTGACACCGCTCGGTCAAGCAAATACCCCTGGCTTGTAACAGTATGAATGCACTTCTGTCAACTATGAAGACAACATGATGATCACAGAGTCACGTTGAATGGAACACTTATAACGAATGCTGACGAAGCAAAGTCTTCAGGTATTGTCTTCGATAGAAAACTCGCCTTCATTGCACACATTAGGACATTGAAAGCTAAATGCTTGAAAGTCCTTGATTTACTCAAAGTAGTAGTGCACATTGACTAGAATGCATATAGTACAATTGTTCTCAACCTATATAGAACCTTTATTTGATCCAAACTGGACTATTGTTGCCTTGTTTATGTTTGCACCAGAAGTCATATTTAATGATGCTTGACCCAATTCACCATCAGGCAATACGTCTGTCTTTGTGAACGTTTAGGACATTCCCAGTTAAAAGCCTTTTCGCTGATGCGAATGAGCCCCCTCTATCACATTGCAGAGAAACATTGTCTTTACAATATGCCCCAAACTTGAGATCCAACCCTTTAAACCATGCCTTTGTGTCTGTTTTCCAACCAAACTACAAAACTTTATAAGAAAATAAACCAGATGCCAATTCTGCACTTGGCATTAGAATATCTTCAAACCTTAATAATAAAAATTAACCTTTAAAAATCCAAAAGTCTTTTGTTTCTTCTTCTAAAACAACCCAATTAATAAGGCATTATAACGTCTTCCAATCTTAACAATAATGTTATGTATATTTAATTTATATCATGTTCTTGACCTTTGTCCGAGATTGAGGTTAAAGTTTTGGCCTACCTGACTATTGTCATTTAATGTCTAATTGTCGTGTATCGTTTTTAAGATGTTGACTTAAATTTTGGTTCAAGGCCTAAACTTCTTTACAAATTTGATGGAATTTTCCATTTGAAATGAACCAGATCCTGGGAACTGTATTGTGTCTTAGGTCCAGTGAAATTAGTATTTATAGGTTTAAAATTCCTTATTCCTGGTTTTAAGTTCAGTCAGTGGAATGATTTACTGATGTGTTCGGGTATAATTTGAGAGAAATCAGTTATTTAAACTATTCATTGGAATTATAAGTGCTCATAGACTTTTTGGACTAAAACACTGCTATGGGATTATTATGAATTCATTTAAAGACATTCTGGATTTTATTGTTGTAATGCATCAAGATTATTGGTACATCAGAACTTCAAGACTATAGATACATCAGTTCAGTCAATATTGGAATTCATTCTAAACTTGTGAACTTTTGATAGAACATTTAAAATTATTTGGGATTCATTTCACAATATTATAAGTTCCTCTTAAATTTTCACTTTGCAACTTAGAGAAGTAAATTATTTGCTAATTCTATTAACTTGTTGGTTTCGTTTGTTTCTGTTACTTAGTTTAAGACCATAAAGTCGAAATAATAAAAAATTGACCTTCAAAAAATCCAAAGGTCGTTGTTTCTGTAACACCTTCTTGGCCTCCAAAACAACACAAATTACTTTTTACTCAGTATCAAGGTAATAAATCCGAGACAAATCCTAACATTTTTCAAAACTCTTGTAACGTACTTTTTCTCCAAATTTAAGAGCCACACAAGAATAAATACTCATATCTCAAATGGTAGTGAAAAGGTTGCTGTAGCCTTCATTAGTTGAAACCACACTACAAACCATTATTTGCCGGATGGTGCATCAATAGTTTCAGTAGAAAACAGGGCAATAGATCTTTCCCTGAAATATATCGAAACCAAAAATATTTTAAAATCAATCACCTTCTCCGATTCACTCAAAGTATTCAGTCACTGCACAAAAGAAGTTGGAAAATCTAGCATTGACCAAAGTTCTCATTAAGCTTATCGTTTTTGTGTACCTCTCACAAAAGACTATGCTATTAGTTACTAAGCCATGACGGTATTAAAGGAAATGAAAGAACAGACAGCGCTGCCAAATTAGCTCTATCTCTGAAACCATCTAATTTTAAAATACACTGATTTTAGACCATGCATCAGAAGTCATTGTTTAGTAAATGGCAGGCATCGTGGAATTATGCTGTCAGTAACAAGTTCCATGAAGTCAATCCCTAGTTAAACCAATGACATCCCTCCTACAGAACCATCCGCAAGGAATAAGTAATTGTTGCATGAACTAGAATCTGTCATATGTATATAACACAGTCTGACATATCAAAGGTTGAAGATCAACGCGAGTGTGTTTCTTGCAACGAACCCTTTACCGTGAAGCACTTTCTAATAGATTGTTTCGGTCTACAACATATGCGCGATCGTTGTATAATGTTCTGCGCACAAAGGAGCATTTTGATATAGTAAATGTGTCTTCTGTATTTTAAATTTCCTGAAGAATGCTAACATTTATTCAAAACTAGAGCTTATGTGCAGCTTGTTTATTTGAGTATTTTAAGCTGCATTTTAAGCCAATCACCCTAAAAATCTTTAAATATTTAACTAGCCTTTATATATACCATTTACATTACTCGTTGATCGGAAACCTTCATAAATAATCATCACTAATCATTGTTTATATTTTTGCTGTTTAATCGCTCGTTGATCGTGAACCACCTTTTATGCATAAACCATATCATATCACCTTTTTGTGGCGCTATATAGCCTTACAGTGCTGGTGTGCGTTCAATTCCAATCAATCGATCTACAAAGTAATACATATACTTAACATATTAACATACACTAGTATATAACTAAAAAAATATAAAAAAAATTCCAACATGTTTTCAAAATTTGGATTTGGCCCGAATATCTTTTGACATAACTATATTTGACCACAACGATGGCACACGTGACATGCTATTAAAGGATCATAAATATAATTATGTTTGTAATATGCAAAATTTATTTGTGACAAAATACAACTGTTTGGTAAAGTACATACTAATTGTTTTAATTAGTTTGTTATGCAAAATAATAACATACTATTAATATCACTATTTCTTATAAAGATTACTACGTATTTATGTATATTCTTTACTGACGGAAACTAATGAAGTAATGGTACAGTGAAAAAGTATCGTGGTACTTACCACTGGAAAAACATACCATTATAAACCGGTATGCCGGTAATACTTCACACCTCGATTTTTCTATGAGAGCATAGGCTAGTAGAGATGTCCCATTTTTAAGTATGTGATCGATACATGTTTTTAAACACTGTGCAAAAATCAGAAATAGTTATGCCTTTTCCATAAAATATTATTTGGATTAATATTGCTAAGATATTGCTCTTGTAAATATTGATTTTAATACCAAAATACAGCATATAAACTGTGGAAAAACCCAAAACAACAGCCCTTATAAATTGCATTTTTAATGTTACATTTGTTCAGTTACTGTAGCCGAGCTTTAAGTTGGTTACTGCAGTTATTCATCTTAGAGGCTTTTATTTCTAAATTCCTAAGCTTGCTGCAGTCTTGCTTTATGAAATTGTGAGAAAATATTAAAAATGAAAGGATACCGTAACATTTAATAAACATTCGCCCCCAAAGAGGTTGGAATTGTACCGCAAAAGTCAGAACGAGCAAAGATAAATTCATTAAACATATTTTGCATAAATTATATCTGAATTAAAAATAAAATGCCCTGAGTGAGATTGCAGTAATGATTTTAACCCAAAATAAAGCTTAAAATAGTCCCTTTATTCAGTTTGTATTTTTTTAGGGGGTCCTGGCTTTAAAACACGACTTACCTTTAGCACACAAGGTGTTTAGTCATCTGCACGTTTTATTTTCCAAAGCATATTTCAGTAAATTCTCTACATAAAGAAAGCAAAACACCAGAATTAAAAATGCGGTTTCAAATTTACACGATGTCATTGTTCGTGTTGTGGTTGGCTCAGTGGTACGATTGATTGGGCAGTACACCTGAGGTCTAAACATCGACTCGTGATGATATCATTTTTCTCCGAACGCCCAGCTGGTTTAACAGGACAGAGTCACGCTTCTTCGTATATTGTCTTTTATTTATTTATTTATTTATTTATTTATTTATTTATTTACTTATTTGTTTGTTTGTTTGTTTGTTTGTTTATTTATTTATTTATTCATTCATTCATTTGTTTGTTTTGATTTGGGGGAGAGGCATTTTTTTTCTAGTACTTCAGATTGTAGCATTTTTATATTGCAAAAATGTATACATATGATATTGCACTGTGGTATTAATTTTGTTTTATTGTATGGTAATGCAGTATTTGTGGCTTTATCAAAGATTGATTGGTTTTGGAGTAGCAGAGCTATGAATAGGCCATACAAGTCAGATTCCGAGCTATCGAGCTTTATCGAATATAATTTCTCATCAAACTGTATGTACTATTCTCCTGAAATGAAAGTCATAATTATTCAGGATCGAAGGTTAGTCTTCACTTACTCTGGGAATATTGTGTGTACCCCACTGTTGACAATATATAATTATTGTATAATTGATAATTATGTAACATTAATAATGGAACACTGAACGAAATTTTTTGCGGTTTTTTTATTGGGGTTTTTTCCCCAAAGTTAGCCGATATCAGAGAACTGTCTATTGTACTATTATATCAGTCGAACGATTTGTTAAAATTATTTTGCTAATTCCAACCAGAACGGGAAGGAAAAAAAAATATTCTTAGTTACGTATGCGATAACGAACGGAACTCTTATGTGTAGAGGATCAGTTGAAAACTCTACATTTCTTGTTTTGTATCTCATAAAGATTGTTTTTATTCAGATGATGAAATTTTAGGACATTAAGGATAAGGCGAGACCAAAATGACAGGTTGACTAAAACAAAATATTACTTCAAAAAATTTGTTCAATAATCGTTATAGATGTGAAAAATTGTTTCATTATTTTCCAAGGGAATCACATTCGAAGCAACTATACAGATGTAGCTAAAGAATGAGAAGTCAGCATGTGCAACAATCTGATTGTATAGCTGTGAAAGCTTGGATCGAGTAATCTACGTATTATGCATGGTGCGTGGCCACTAATGTGTAGTGTCAGCATGAGTTCGACACGTGTCATGTGGCACTTTTTGGGTACACGGCGAATTCTTTGTTTTATAGGATATTTATTATTCGTGACACTGAGATAACGCGGATATTTCATTTTCTGCTTAAATTACTGCTACTACTCATTTCATAAGGCCTTTCTTGGTCTTTCTCTTTTATTCCTTCTTCTTTCTTTCCTCATCATACTTACAGCTTCAGTTTCTTGTTTAAACGAAGAATAAAGCAATAGGTAAAACGAAATCAATACTGAACACATAGAGTAAGCTAATAAATTCATATTTGCATCAGATTATTGTGTTCTGCAATAATGCCAACCAAGAAGCGGGTGATATTATTTTCATATAGTGATGGCGTATATTTGTATTCCTCTCTGTCTCTCTCTGTATATATATATATATATATATATATATATATATATATATATATATATATATATATATATATATATGTTGGTTGTTATGTTATATATATATATATATATATATATATATATATATATTCAAATGGTGCGCGGTCGCTTGGAATCCCTCGAGTATCAACTATGTGTTTATATGTAGCCAGGAGTTATAAGAAACTTCAAATAGCTCATGGATACTTATCATATTCAAATGAGGATGCGTTTATTCATTCCTTTCCGAGCCGATAATATTATTTTCTTTTCTCCAGACAAGGGAGGATTTGCGTAGATATAAAATGATATCCTCTCAGTCGACCACGTAAATTTGATCGGAAATGGGATCTGAAAAGGTTGCATACATTCATGAAAATCTGTACCTGTCGGCATTCATCCACAGGTGTAACGGACTAAAGCACAGTACGAGTTTTAAACTGCAATGAAACTGCTGAATGTTTCCCAAAATACGCGTTTGCTGCATTTCGTAAAGCTCTTTATTTCTTCTTCTTTTCTTCCATTATGGGTTGCTCTTTATACCTAACATCTGGTTAGGCACTGAAATCAAACAATCTTATAAGTAGAAATTACAGTTCGTAAGCTTAAGCGATGACGTATTGAAGGTTTCCTGGGTGCAAAGTTAACGAGTTTCTCATTTTGAATATTGGTCCAAGGAAGAGCACATAAAGTATTTTTCAATTCGCACTCATAGCTCATCAGTTTGATTCCTTAACTTTATTCCGTTCCTGCACAAAACTACATGCGTGTTTTGTCCTCAGTCGACGGAAACAATAATTCTGATAAGAAAAAAGGACGCGTCTAGATAATCAGGCTGAGACGTATTCATACGTCATATCTAAAGAGATTTTTCCCAAAGACTAAAAAAGTAAATTTTCTATTATTATGTAGTTTTTATGACAAAAGCTTTCGATTTGCATGGATTTGTGTCTCCATTCTATGTCATTGCTATTAACAGCTGTATTGCAGCATCGATATAAAGAAGTTGCGAAAGTTCATAATCTTTTTAGCACAGCGACTTTTACCAATCTATATTGTACATATAATCCTTAAAACTATGTATTGTGTCAAATAAATGAATGTCTTTGTACGATAATGAAAAGAGTTTTTATTTTCATTAACACATTTCTTCAGATTGATACAGTGAATGTTGCTGTGGAAACATGACAGAACGATCCAACATACGTCGGAGTCTAACATCATTATACAGATTTCAATCATTGTGAGTACTTAAGGAGTTAGGCCTCCATTTGCGTTTATTTCTGCATTCTGACATGATTACTGCAGATTAGCAAGCTTGCAGTCTATATCGGTAATAGACGCTGTATCCAAATTTCGAATGTAACTTAATTTCGGTTTGCAATCGACACTAATCAAGGTTTTACTTCTCTATAGTTTTCGGACATGATTGTGACTGATGAGAGTTTAAATCGCTACTTTAACAATGTTCGTACTACATGTAATCAAGAGTTTGTTCTTAAAATGTGTATCGTTTGTCGTTGGTTGAAACAGGTATGTACTTCTTCAAGGGTGATACAGGATATCGAATAGCAACAGATTATTTACATAAAGACACCGGCAGTTTACATGATTCTTATATACAAGAAAACGTTAATACCGGAAGCCTTGTGGGGGGTTTTCTTTTAGGCATTATTGATGGTGTCGTCGCTTTGATTCAGTGGCGTGGTTAGGATATTTGGAACCCAACGCAAAGCTTACCGATGGGCCCCTGTAATATTAATAGTTAAAATATTTTACCCCCTATGCAAAAGCTTACCGATGGGCCCTTGCAATGTTAATAGCAATTCTGCGGATCCAAAATTGCTGTATTTGATGGATGGTATATTGCCTGCTCCTAGTTTATTCGATAGTGGAAAAAATAATTTGACTAAATCTGAATGACCGATATACAGTATGTCTGACAACTAGTAACGGTTTAATCCCTTCCTTGAGGTCAGAACAAAACAATCGGCCATCGCTTCCTTTTGAGTCTTTATGCTTTAGCTAGTTTTTTGGCAAATGGCTAATATTAGTGGTTTCAATACCAGTCAAGACGATGCCCGACTGTATCACGAATTAGCAACAAGAGTATTGTTGGCTGTGGCAATCTCAGACAACACACACATGCTGTAAAATGGTCTCGTGAAGCATACAATCAGACCAGTGACCAAACAGGAAAAATAATTTGTCGACAGAGAATGTGTGCGGGGCAAAATTTTGGAATGGATTCATAAAGTATTATGGAACCGTGTGACATTTTACTGTTATGGACGCACATTAAAAGTCAAAGGTGGAAAATATATAACAATGAAATAATTTTATCACTTGCATTATCAAAAATTACATTACAAAAAGCTTAAAGGTTTTGTCGTTTGCCTAATGGGAACTGAGTTTTTACATAAATAAAAAATACAATGAATAGAATTAATTGTGTTCCATTTAGCCATTAATAAGACTGCTCTTTTCGTTAGTGTTTTTGTTAATCAAAATAAACTTTAATATTCCCAAGCTTATTTCTTCTCTACCTGTGTTATTTTGAGTTGATTTTCATATACATACTTTTTAGCTAATATATGCTTGTAGTCATTGATAGCAGATATTAGCATAAAAAGTGTGTTTTGCTTTTCGTTCTCTTTTATACAAGGTAACTGAACTCACCAGGGAGAACACGACACAAATAAAGAATGTAAACAATTGATTCCTGAAGTTAAGACGGAACAAAACAATAGCCATTTAAAGCGCAGACGCTTCGTAGTCATATTTCCCCTACAAACGTCAGCGGTGTTATATGACAAAATTAATTAAGCACAAATTTTCTATTTCATATGCAGGTCACTGCAAGACACGCGCACAACACATCTGAGTTTGTTCAAAGAATGAGGGATATGATAAAGCCTATCTTATTTCACACCAGGTTTTGATTTAGACGGGTAGCAACAATTTCTTTATGAATATGACTGATACATTTCAACAGCTTGCTAGTTCACAGGACAAGGATGTAATGCAACAATGCACGTGACGCTTACACTCGGGTTATCCGTGCACACAATTATTCTGACATGGTTCCTATTACAAATTTACCACCGTATGTCAGTGTTTTCATATCAAGTAACATATTTTTCATAAAAAAAATCACGTTAGGTTGAAGGTCCGGGAACGGCCTTAACAAACGCGGGGCCCGATTTGGATCATTTCGGCGGGGCCCCTGGATTTACATGCGGGGCCCCTGTGAACTCGGCATTTGAAACAAACTTTTATATGATATTGAACTTAAAGTTTTCTTTCATCGCTTTAAAATTACTTTCTCTCTATGGATATATTTTTACAAATTACTAACGGGCGGGGCCCCTGTAAAAAAATCGGTCCAATCGGCCTAAGGCGGGCCATGTGAAGGTCTATATGGTCACAGGCAATTGATTATTGTATGTGCCACTGAACCAGTCTGTGTGTGATAGTATGTTAAATACATCATTTACAAGAATGATTGTCGATGTTTGGCTGAAATTAATTACCGGAATAAGGACGTATTTTTTAGAAGAAGCCTGCGTATTGGTAAATTGTACGTATTAGCAGACTTGAAATTTATTTATGATAAATGTGTTCTGTTTTGTTGTAATTTTCATCTATGCTTTCGAATGTTTGACTGATTTTATTACGGTTGGATCCCTCTCAGAAAATATATTGAATAATTTATGTTTACTTGGAGCTATTGCAAAATTCCCGGATTACCTCCTTTCATTAGAATCGTGTTGTAATGTACGTTGAAATTCATTAGTTTAACATATGCACTATGTATCCATGAGAACCAAAATACTTCTTTTACGATATGTTAAGAAGTTTCAGAGGGAAACTTTAATTCTTTCCTGGAAAATATTTTCAATTTAAACTTTTCAGCAGCCCCCCCCCCCGTTGAAATAAAATCCTCAAATGCTGAAACAGCAATAACGGAAAGAAAGATAAACAGAGTCAATGAAAGAGAAAGAGCTGCAGCAGAGACATCATATAGTTATATGCTATTAATAACCCAAAATGCACTTTCCAAATGGGACTGTATACTGGTCATTAGCGTTTTCAATCATTTCAATTGGAAGATGCCGAGCATGAATCGGAATAAAAATGTACATACATGGATATATACAAATTCAAAACAGTATTCATGCAGCAGCAGATACAATAGCATAAATCACGCGTGCGCACGCAGAGAGAGAATGGGTGGGGTGGGTGGGTGGGAAATGACACAGAAAGCAAATTATATCCATACGACCATGATAAAGTTGTAAAAGTAAAAACTACCCTTATCATAGACAAGATGGTAATCGCAAATACTATGTATGACGAAATGTAAAAGCCAAACATACATTCTAAATTAATTCAATGAAAACAATTAAAAGGTATATATGTATTAGGTACATGTGTACAGATAAGGAATCTGAAGAGTTAAAAAGAAATTTAGAAAAAAGTTACATGTTGTAAGCATTCTTCTGAAATTGACTTTTTCCTATCATATTTCAGGATATGGGTCTCTTTGCCCATTGATCTGGTCAGTTTATTGGATAGAGATTTTTTTGGGGTCATTCCCGATTTACTGATGGGACACTCTCGGATAGAAAGAAAGAGAGAAAGAAATCGTGCTGGCGGTCGATGTCACTCTTGCGATGTAGGTGTTGCATCGCTAGTAATTGCGTAGAGGTACAGGGTGCGAACTGGAAAAAGGAAGTCAGAATATTAAATCTGCAACGCAGCAATTCTGACGAGGCTGTCGAGAGCGGAGTGTATATACAGTTTTTCCTATATGAGAGACACTTGCCTTGTCCTTAATAGGTCATGGCTTACAACGCTCAACTTCAACGTACGTGTTCTTGGATGGCTGCTCGTGCTTTCGAAAAACCACGAAGAGCCCTCCATTTTGCATTCCGCTTCCAAAAATAATTTGCCTCGTCAAAAACTGCTTACAGTGCACGACATGGACTCTGACTGAACTAATTTCAGTCATTATGCCTTCTTACGCCAGTGGCTAAGAATGTCGGTATAAATCGTTGCCTCATGTATGTAATGTATTTGGTACTCGAATTTGCTGTAGTGCCTAAGAGCTATAGTAATTTCTACTGAAGTTTTGTTTTACTATAACACAGCTCTAACAATGATAGACTTTATTAAATGCAAACAATTTAGAATTACACAATACAAAAATTCTAACATTCATCATCTTTATTAAAATTATACGAATTT
Organism: Megalonaias nervosa; assembly: GCA_016617855.1. NCBI lineage: Eukaryota > Metazoa > Mollusca > Bivalvia > Unionida > Unionidae > Megalonaias > Megalonaias nervosa. The sequence continues at coordinate 26,661 of JAECUM010013908.1, forward strand.
AAATTACAACTGCAAAAAAATTACATCGTAACACATATTTCCTAGAATTTCCGTTACTGTGTATAGGGTACAAAGGTGTTACGTTGGTGGGACCAGATCACCCGACGATGGCAATACAGGACAACTGGATTACTCAAACCTCACCGCACCCACTCCTGCAGGGTCCTAACTCTGAGGCAGAGAGAGAGTGCGATGGAGAGAGGAACGGGATTCTCTTATCATCAACGCGAGTGTCCGCACGACACATTGACCACTTTTTATGTGCAAAGATATACTTACACTCTGCACCATAGCTGCTAAGTAAGTGATATTTGCTATCTGGCAATTTACTGTACAATTTTGAATTGCATCCGCACGCTGCCAATCTTGAATGACATGTATGTATGCAAAGAGTCTAATCAAATAGTTCCAAACAATTGTCTCCTCTCCTTCGATTTGTTTTGTTGATTTGCTAAGGTCAGTCTAATATATGTCTTCATTGTAATTTGAACTAAGTACGATTCTTCATAACGTGTATTAATGTGCATTTTTGCGAAACGTAAAATTGCCTATGCTCATTGGATTGGAACACTAACGTCGTCAAATCTTACGTTACCGAGGTGCGTAGGTTTTGCATGTTGTCAAGCTCGTCCAATTCGGAGATAAGTAAATTTTGCATGTAGCCCGCAATCCCATAATGCCTACGTGGAAAGTATCGGTTTAGAAATTTAGAACATGCTCATTTGGATATTGTCTAAATCTGTCAGGCAGCGCTCAAGTACGTGCTTGCACCAAATTGCGCCGCTTGGAAACCGCTCGAGACATGGACGGATCCTTCGGTTATTTAGTACATATTTTCCTTTTCTTATCTTCCTTATCTGCAGACCTCTCGACAACCTGTTTATTTTGCTGTCACTGTCGATGAAAATTCGTTGCAACTGTCAAAGAAATGCAAACAAAATTTATTGCTATTGATCGGATAGAGCAAAACGTACAAATACATTGGTTGCAAGATATATACAAACAGTATCCGATTCAGTTGATGTTTATATACATAGTATCCGATTCAGTTGATGTCTATATAAATAGTAACCGATTCAGTTTATGTCTGTATAAATAGTATTCGATTCAGCTGATGTCTATATAAATATATCCGATTCAGCTGATGTCTATATAAATAGTATCCGATTCAGCTGATGTCTATATAAATAGTATCCGATTCGGTTGATATCAATATAAATAGTATCATATTCAGTTGATGTTTATATGAACAGATAGCTATTGAAATGTAACAATTGTGAGTTGTAGTTGGTTATATACAAGGTGTAATTATTACTCAGCGTGATGAAAGTTTGGGGTTATGTATAAAACACTCGATATCAATATATGCTGTCATTCCATCTTTAACTTCGTTCATGTACATTTCAAGGTCGTAAAAACATGAAGTATTAAACCAGTCATTGGTCTTGTTGTTGATATAATATGGAAATATTAGAATACGATGTTTGTCACATCCTTGGAAATATGCTAATACCCAATAACAAAATCATTCTCTTCATTCTCAGGTGATAATTCTATGGTAACAACTTTCTACTTATACTGGACAAATGTATACGATCGAGAGTTCAAGCTTTTCTCTTCAATTTATATCCTTTGTTGTATATATTTCATACTTGTTATAAGCATCACCGAATTTTATTTTTTTCTCTAATTTCTTCTAAAACAATTCTTTAGCTGTTCAGCATCTTCTTTCTGTTTGTTCTTGATATTTTTCTTGACTGCATTTTGTCATCTTGTATTAGTTATACTATATAATTAAATTCATCATGATGAATCGTACAATGCTAGCCACGTTATCTTATGTCCAGTTCTGTTACTGTGTACCTCTTTCTAACACGTCTGTAATGCTCAGTTTCTTTAACACAATAAACAGATGAAGCTTTCAAAATTGCCAACATTATTATTGATGAGATTTTGACAAACATATTTTAGCCGGTTTTGTCTACTCCTGCCTGTTTCCTTTAAAGACTTAACTGCGTAATAGATAGACATTCCTGTCACAAAAACAATTTTGACCCTTGAGGAAAAATACCCCCGCATCGATAACAAAGTATAAGGTGCAAATTTATTTAGGATCAATGTATCTGTAGTTCTTGGTGGTAGTGGTGGTAAAAGATATAGTTTAATTTATGGTGTTAAATGATAAAATGTATGTGAAGTATCTAATACCTCTTTATGCCATGTTATCGTTTCTTAACTATGTTTTTGATCCATTTAAATTATCACTGGTTAGAAATTTACTTATCAAAGACTTTATTGCTGCGATTATCATATATCAAAAAGACTAATGTTTTCAATGATATTGCCTGCGTTACCATAGCTTTCATAAGGTGTTTGTTATAAATGTTTCCGACACTTTGTCAGTTAATGTTTCCCAGCTATTTTCTTGTATCTCTCATTTGCTAGATTAATTTCAATTCCTGTTGGCACTCTTCACCTTCAAGGGAAATTAAAGTATTTATCAGGTTGATTTGTATCCATTCAAATAGTGTGGAAATAGCAAAAGATTTTGCAATACATAATTATAATACAATGGATGATAATGAATGCATTCAATAATTATAAGATTTTAGACATATTGAAATGAATCCAAATTATCAACTCTTGAATAAATTCATTACTAAATCAATACTTGCAAATATAAGTGTTCATCATACAGTGCATAATTTTAGCATCTATAATGGTTACATTTTAGTGATGATTTCACCAACCAATAGTCTAAAACTGCATTTAAACATAGTGCAGGTGAAATTTATTTTGTATCCAAGGAAGATCTAAGCTAGAAAATGTATTAAAAAAGACGGAAAGCAGATTTTAACAACCAGATGGAAACATAAAGTGCAGGTTCTCATTTTGTAAACTAATTAAGTAAAGAAGATGCTAAAAATATAGGTCAAACATGGCAACGAGCGTTAACCCTGAATTTTAACGTCACGCATTTATTCCCTTAAATGAAATGACACATCACGTGAAAGATATAGAAGAAACACGATGTTAACATCCCACGAAAACAGATATCATCAGACGACCAATACATACTCCCAAGAAAACAGATATGAAAACAATAAACACAAGGGAATTATCTGATCAGAATTCAAGTGACGCAGGGACTTTGATAGATGATTACACGAAATAAATCAAAGTGGAGAACTTTCATGTGCAGAGCAAATATTATTTCTTTTGCAAGAAGAATGACAATAAGGAATCTGTGTGGATGCTGTATGAGAGACATAAACTGTAATATTAAATCAGATGTTGAAACGTACGACAACAGGCAGAAAGCATAAAGAAATATATCAGCAAAATAACTGATGCAAAAACGTTAACTGAAAGAACTGTTTGATACAGCTGAAAGTAAAAAGAGCAGGTAGTAAGGCATTAAACAGATCTGGAGCGGAACCTTATAGTCAATAATGATAAATTATTAAATTTAAGTTTATGCACAACTTGATGATCTTGAGTTATTATAGGTACACATTGCCAGTGTTACAATGGGATTTGTCTGATAATGACCATTGAGGGAGGAATTTGTGGTGTGGTAAGATGATGTAATGTCAAATTATAAGGCTTAGTCAGCGGCTAACACTGGGATAGGGGTGTTGTACATGTACCTTGAAATTGAGAGACAGACAGGGAATTGTGCAAGAGACAGTTATTAGCCTCTTACTTGCTGTCTTCATGGGGCTTGTTGGAGGATTACTGGGGGCGGGGCATTAGCAGAACTATTCCTATTGGTTGGCATTGGCAGCAGAATTCAAAGAGCCAACCAAATTAGATAATCGTACGTAACATTGCATGATCATATAGAGTACAATGTGATTAGTCACTTCTCTGATTTTTCAGATGTACAGAAGTGAATGTAGAATTTCACTTCTCTGGCTTTTCAAAGGTACAGACAATGGATTTTGAGTCTCCGCATTAAACTTTTCTTATCGATTTGTGCTGGAACTTTTCTTATGGATTTGTGCTGGATTTGAATCTGGTGGTTTTCTATATCGTGCAAACTGACTTTCTGTTCATCTTCCTGATTTTGCGCCGTAACAGTCGAGTTGACCCTCTTTCTCGCTAGCAACAGCCAAATATAACGTGATATTACCGGAGAATTGGTTTCTGCCAAACTTAGACAAGAACTTTCTATTCCAGGCATTCGTTTCAGCCAGGGAGTAACGAAATCTCGTCAGTTCCATTGTTCGGGAAATGTAGAGCAACGGTGTTAATGATAATCAAACAGTTCTCGGTACAGACAATTTCGCGCATGCGCAATTGGGAGTGCCTTCAACACATCCTAATATTTCGACAGTGACCCAATTGTCGAGGATGGTGGAGGCATTGCAAAATACTCTGGCTATGTGATCTGAAAGTGTTTCGCTCCTTGACTGACTCTAGGAATAGTGGCACAAGGGAAGCACGGACCAATCTGACACGCTATTCTTCAGGGCATGCAGACTCATTGCCGCTGGATATCCCCGTCGTGGACAACAATGCAGCCCTAGGGAAGACAACTCCCATCCCTTCAGTGACAGTCGCAATATATGAGGCAGAATCTTTGCCATTCATGGAGACATTGCATCAGAATCGTCACCAACAAATTCAAGAAGGTGCACCGATAACTTCAGCTCTCACCTTATGCAGAGGAAATTCCAGTAAAGGTCACGGAACTTCCGACATTGATGACTGGGAGTAATAAAATTGTCCATTTTGGTAAAAAGTGATCTTTCTCTATCTTCCATGGAAGTTACAGGCGCAGTTGGAAACTTTACATCGATTTTTTTCAACCACTTTAAAACTCCACAGCACTATCCTTTTTTTTCCCAAGTACCAGTTTGGCAATTTTCATTTTATATCTTTTTGAAAAACACTATGCGATATCTAGATATCAACCTATGTCTCGGCTATTGGCTATGTACAGAAACTGAACAATAAGTCCCTGATCCAATCAATTCCTTTCTTTTTCAAAAACTTCTGCAAACACTTCATAATATTTACCGTAGACTACCAGTGATAAATGTGTTCTACAAAAAACTCGTTCTAGTCCTGCCTAGATTCACTCACGACGCCATCCGTGTGGCTCTATTTAAGTCCATGTTTCTCCTTGCACTTCGTGCATGCTTGCAGTTAGGGGAAATGACCGACAACCTGGTTACACTTTAATGGTGGGATCAGCCTAGCACCAATCATCCTTGAGCTGGGATTAGCCCAGAATACACAATAATGCTGGGATCAGCCTAGCGTATATTTACTTGAAGATGGGATCAACCCAGAATATACTCGAATGCTGGGATCAGCCCAGCACAAATTTTACTTGAGCTGGGATCAGCCCAGAATACACTGTAATGCTGGGATCAGCCTAACGCCGATTGGGAAATCAGTCTTTTACATTGAGCTGGGATCAGTCTAGCATAGATTTACTTGAATATGGGATCAGCCCAGAATTTACTTGAATGCTGGAATCAGCCTAGCACAGATTTTACTTGATCTGGAATCAGCCTAGCACCAATTCTACTTGAGCTGGGATCAGCCCAGAATACACTGTAATGCTGGGATCAGCCTAGCACCGATTGGGAATCAGTCTTTTACATTGATCTTGAGCTGGGCAGGAGTTCAACCAAGCCTTGCACACAACGCTCGTGCAGTTTTAATCCTCATTTATTCAAAACTCGTACATTTAGGATTAGGGCAGCATCAGGGTGCTAAGCATTGTCTCTCAGACAGCAGTATTCGGGTCTTGGGTAGGTGCCAGTCATATCCCTTTGAGAAATATATCTGCCTGAGCGATAACATTTCAAGTTGTAATTTTGTGCTGACTCCAGGTCGTTTTCCACATCACCATAGCACTTCCTACTGCCTGGTTCTGCTTTTCAATTTTTCTTCTTTCAGGTCTTGTGGATGCACATACCAATACCGACATCTACATCATATGGACACTGCACTTCATATGGGTGGAGAGCACTTCACTTCATATGGGTTCATGCAAGTCATGACCATCTTACAACACGTCATTCTTCCACTGTCGTTCTGTGACAGGGAAATACAAACATTTTTTGGGATAGTGTGTACACAGCTCGGCAGTCTCGTGGGTGCACAGACTGATACAGCCGTTTACATCATATCACACTGCTCTTCATATAGGTTTATTGGAGAGTACTTCATATGGGTTCTTTGAAGGCGTGACCATCTTACAACACATCATTCTTCCACTGTCGTTCAGTGGCATGGAACACAAACATTTCTGGATGTTGTGTGCCATTTTGACACAACGTGTGCAGGACTGGTGGTGTTAATGGAGTAATCAATTGCCCCGAGAAAATAATTCTGGTGAACTGTGACAATTCTGCAACTGTTGAAATCATTAACAAAGGCCGATCCAAAATACCTCTTATAATGAAATTTGTTCCAAGACTAATATGGTGTGCTGTCAAAGAACAATTCATTATTCAGGTTCGCCATATACCTGGTAGGGATAACCTTATAGCTGATGCCCTTTCTTGATTTCAGAACGAGAAGTTCCGGCACTGGGTTCTCCATGCAGATCAAACTCCAGCTATGTGCCCTCCGGCTACAGAGTTGATGCTATTTTGACACAGTTTGTGCAGGACTTGTGGTGTTTTTCAGTGTCCAGTATTACTGGGTCAGCGTTCAGAAATGGCTTCCAGCGTTTGGTGAATGTTAGGCCATGTCAGGCATGTTTACGCATAATTACTTTTTGTCCGTACTTTCAGAAGATGTTGTGATTTATTTTGTCACATACTGTCACACCAGGTTGCAGCTGCAGTATTCCACAATTTACGCTGTACCTTGCAGGGATTAGATTCCATTACCTACAGTATATTCTTCGTAGGATAAAAAAGAACAACATTTCAAATAGTAAGCTCAGATTTCCTATTACATACAGGATGGTGGTGCAGTTGTCAGCCATGTTAAGTGAGGGAGTCTTTTCACCCGACGTGGATTTGTCGCTGCAGTGCATGTGTCTGGTGGCATTTTGTTTTAGGATTCTTGCCATCTGGTGAATTCACAGTTCGATCATTGGACCCATTTTGTGCTGGTGTCAAGATTTCATTCTTTCGAAACTCGTGCTTGTGCCCCGTGTCCTGTATGGAGCAGTATTTAAGTCAGCGGCAGCAAGGTGCTTTGGCTGGAGGTCATGGTGCAAATGCTCCTTTATTTGTGGATTCCATGGGCCATCCATTTAGTAGGGAACGTTTTTCTATCGTACTTGAAGCTCCTGCTGCCACGCATGGGCTATGATGAGCAAAACGTCTCTCGTCATTCGTTTCGTATTCGAGCAGCCACAACTGCACCTGCAGTTGGTATGGAGGACCATCTAATTAGGACGTTAGAACGATGGTCTTCACCATGTTATACGCGCTACATCAGAGATCACCCTAACCGGCTCCTTTCTGCTCAGGAACAGTTGTGTACATACATTTAGTATCATGTGCTTCGGACATCAGTCCTTCTAGATGGATTTCCACATTACAAACTAGCATCCTCTTGGGGGCTCTCATTTGATATTTTAATATCAAATTTAATTTGGCATTTTTTCCCCAATCGGATACTTATAAGCTATACTGATAATGTAAAGGTCATGCCCATTCAATACATTTCTTTTACAGTTTTAAATAGGGAAAATATAAGAATATTTTTTCTTCATGCTGGGTTCAGCCTAGCTCTATTCCACGAATCTGGGATCAACCCAGAATACACTCTTATGCGGGGATCAGCCTAGCATAAATTTAGTTAAGATGGGATCAGCCCAGAATTCATCAGCATGCTGGGATCAGCCTAGCACATAGTCTGCTTAAGCTGGGATCAGCCCAGAATACACTTGAATGCTGGGATCAGCCTAGCACAGATTTTACTTGAGCTGAGATCAGCCTAGCACAGACCACGGAAGCTGGGATCAGCCAAGATTACACTTTAATGCTGGGATCAGCCTATCACCAATTATCCTGGAGCTGGGATCAGCCCAGAATATACAACAATGCTGTGACCAGCCTAGCATAGATTTACTTGAAGATGAGATCAGCCCAGAATATACTCGAATGCTGTGATCAGCCTAGCACAGATTTTACTTGAACTGGGATCAGCCCAGAGTACACTGTAATCCTGGGATCAGCCTAACACCGATTGGGAATCAGTCTTTTACATTGAGCTTGGATCAGCCTAGCACCAATTCTACTTGAGCTGGGCTCAGCCCAGAGTACACTGTAATGCTGGGATCAGCCTAACACTGATTGGGAATAAGTCTTTTACATTGAGCTGGAATCAGCCTAGCACCAATTCATCCTGAGCTGTGATCAGCCCAGAGTACACTGTAATGCTGCGATCAGCCTAGCACCGATTGGGAATCAGTCTTTTATACTGAGCTGGAATCAGTCTAGCACCAATTCTACTTGAGCTGGGATCAGCCCAGAATACACATTCAGATTCTAGCCCATGAGTAGCCCCCACAGAGAGAGCCAAATATTTTTAAAATATTTACATTAAGTATTGATGTTAATTTACTTGTGAATTTGATGTTTTAGAATATTGGTAATAATGAATAGTGCATGTTTGAGACAAAGGGAGAGAGTCAGTGAGAGAGAGAGAGAGACGAATGCATACACTTCTGTATCCTATATTTCTTACAATGCATGTATTAAATCATTTTTTGTACAATTACTGAATTTTTGGTTGTGCATAAATTGACAGAAATCATTGCAGAAGTTAGAGAAAAGTTATCATTAGTAGAAAGGTTGAAAATGTCCAACGAGAAAGGTGTGGCAATTGCCACGATTGTTATATATATATATATATATATATATATATATATATATATATATATATATATAGGTATGACTGCAGCAACTCTTGTTTTATCCATAGCAAGTCTGGTGAAAGATTTAACAGAAGGTGTTGGGCAAGTACGAGCCAGTGAAAGTAGTGGGGAACAAAGAAGGATAGAGTAATTTGCGGAACAAATCAAGCAAGGCATGAAAACGTTTTGGAAACTATTGAGTGTGATAACCAAAAAAGGCAGTATCAACATCGCCTGTTATTAATGGCAGTATAATACGCTGGCTTTTGAAAGCATCTGGATACGCCGTTTCTTTATTGACTGATCATCTCATATCGCTTATTCCGTAATTAGTTGGGCGGTTCTTTGCATTTGTTATAAGAGGTGTAGACACTGCAACAACAAGGATTTTAACTTAATAGCCGATCTTAAAAGTAAATTAAGAAGTTCATGCAACAATCATAATAATTATAACTTATTGCTTTTTATTCAAATTTTTGTTTTCATTTTCTCATGATCATTGTCATTCAAATCATGTGCATTTGCGATTAGAGAAATGTTTCCATTCTTGCTCTTCTAGTTTACAGGGCTATTAATGAAGTTCTCTTCTATTCTATTATCTTTTGGCGATTTGCTATATACTGTTTACTAGTTGCCGGGTATTATATTGTTTACGACATCTGTATTATAAGTAGTACTTAGTCCCAATTTCTGGCAACTTTTAGAAGTTATCATTGTAGCCAACAATGCCAACAATGCCACCCATTCCCATCACTGTATTATTTTCCCAATCAAAAACACCATCACCACCAACATCATAACCAATTGTGACTATAATTTGATATATATTATTGGAGTCTTATCGCGATGTTTTGTCTGTTTAATAACCTTGTTTGCCTGACATTAATTTTCAAAATAATGTGTTGGCTCTTTCTTGAATAGTGGAAACTGGCAGTTTAATAGATGTGCTGTTTTAAACTTGAACACCAATGATCGGATATTCTGGTTTGATCTTGCTAAGTCTCCTTCGGCCAAACTATTACTGTCATGTAAAAACAAGTATATCCATTCCATTCTACTTCATCCACGGTAATCATTTTTGATGTATAAATCATTTGACTATCTTATCTAAAATTCCCAGATGATTTCACTCAGTCTTTTAGCCGCAGTTTGGTGTCTCTAATCACGAGCTAATTTAGGTGCTACTGAAACCAGTAAGTTATGTTGTCATGTGATACTCAGCTTTCACACCCATTATGTATCTCTATTTATGACTTGATAAAGTAATTATTACAGATTATTTTAAACTGTATAAGATCTTGCGTTTCTGAGATTAAATGGTTGTTCACCAGATTAAGGCATTACATATTAGACAATAATCGGAAAGTAGACACGGTATCTATTAACTGATTTCGCTAACTCGGTTATACTTTTATCTCTTAATTACCAATAAGACATTCCGCAAACTGCTATTACTATCTATATTGCTTGTTTAATTGATCCTGCCAGAATTTTATACAATATTTTACTCTGTATCTATTAACAGAGTAACCACTATCAAATCTTAAAATGTAGATATTTAAAAAAAAACGATTACCGGCCTATCTATGAAACAGTTGTTTTCGGTGTCCTAGAGTTTATTTTCTTTAAATATTTGTCCAATGCCTCGAATACGTGGAATGATAAACTGAGTTGGAGGACAAGGATAAGGTATATTTCTTATTCGTTTTCTGTTTCTATTCAAATCTTAATTACATGATTCAATTACTCAGATGTTCATTATAAATATTATAATTTATAACAGAATTATTATCTTGTTTATTTGCTTGATTATTTCCCTCTTCCAATCGTTTCCATAGTTCCCCTCTATATCCCTGTTTCATGTATTCATTCTTGTGATTAGCAATTTCTATTTCTATGCTCTCTACCTCTTGTATACTTTTTGTTATGCAATGTTTATCAAATGATATTATTGTACCGTCCTAAATAATTACATTTAAACCTTTGATCATCGCTCTTACGTTTATACGAGCACTGTGGACACCTCTGTATTTTGTTCCACATTTGTTCCATCCCTTCCTTTTGTTCTCTCTTTTGTAACTCTCAGATGTTACAGTTTCCATTTGATTAACATACAAAATTTGCAGTTACCGAAACAGCAGAAATAGGTAGCAGTTACCGAAATAGCAGAAATAGGTTGCAGTTAACGAAATAGCAGAAATAGGTTGCAGTTACCGAAATAGCAGAAAGAGGTTGCAGTTAAAGATTACCTGTAGTAATATCGCTGACGATTGTCTGTAACTTCCTTCCTGGCATACGTGTAAATTATCAAGGGCAAAGCCTTAGTAGTCATGGTAGTAGTAGTATTGGTAGTAGTAGTGGTAGTGGTAGTAGTTGTAGTAGTAGTAATGTTATGATCATTATCGACATTATCTTCAGCATTAGGTGTACCTGGTACATATTATACCTATATATGCAGCTGCACGGGGTGTCTGAAAAACGCATCCATCACAACCTCCTGGCACCCGGTGCTTCTTTTGCAGACACTCGTGCAGCTCGGTGCTTTATTGGTCACACAAACCATCCACAATTAACTCGAGAGTTGGAAAAAACAAATATAGGACATGTGCTCTTATTACAGTCCCTATGTCATTACCAGACGATTTGTGTGCGAAGTAAATCCTATTCTGATTAATAATTAGCATTATTCTGACTCATCATTAGCATTAATCTGACTCATAATTAGAATTAGTCTGACTCATAATTAGCATTAATCTGATTCATAATTAACATTATTCTGACTCATAATTACCATTAATCTGATTTATAATTAGCATTAATCTGATTCATAAATAGCATTACTCTGACTCATAATTCGTGTTAGTCTGATTCATAAATGGCATTAGTCTGACTCATAATTCGTGTTAGTCTGATTCATAATTAGCGTTAGTCTGACTCGTAATTCGCATTAGTCTGACTCATCATTAACATTATTCTGATTCATAATTAGCATTATTCTGACTCATAATTAGCATTAGTCTGTCTCATAACTAGTTTCAGTCTCACTCATAATTGACATTATTCTGACCCATAATTAGCATTAGTCTGACTCATAATTAGCATTAATCTGATTCATAATAAACATTATTCTGACTCATAATTAGCATTAATCTGATTCATAATTAACATTATTCTGATTCATAATTAACATTATTCTGACTCATAATTATCATTAATCTGATTCATAATTAGCATTAATCTGATTCATAATTAGCATTAGTCTGACTAATAATTCGTGTTAGTCTGATTCATAAATAGCATTAGTCTGACTCGTAATTAGCATTAGTCTGATTCAAAATTAGCGTTAGTCTGACTCGTAATTCGCATTAGTCTGACTCATCATTAACATTATTCTGACTCATAATTAGCATTATTCTGACTCATAATTAACATTAGTCTGTCTCATAATTAGTTTCAGTCTCACTCATAATTAACATTATCCTGACCCATAATTAGCATTAGTCTGACTCATAATTAGCATTAGTCTGACTCATAATTAGCATTATACCAAGCAGGGCCGTAGAGAGCGATCACGGGCCCTGGGGTAAGAAACACGCGGGCCTCTCCTAGTTCTTGTTCAAACAAAATTTTTCTTTTATAAAATTAAAAAGTGTTGTTCGGCGCGGGCCCCCTTACGGATATATCCCCGGTTGCCCCCACCCCTTGTCGGCCCTGATACCCAGCAAAAATCTAAAACAATCACCTAAAACAGTCATTGTTAACAAACGGGACCACGGAGTCTCGTTTTCCAAACCCTCCACAACAAGGAGCATAATAAATAATCCACAACACTCAGATGGTGTTAAAGGAACTGTAAACATAATAAGTTATTGATGATGACGTGATTACGTTTCACTTATCCTCATGACAGCAATTTTGAAAAACTTAAGTGCCTGACGATGCAAATAATTAGCGAAACTAGTTGTGTCTAAATTGTGTTCCGATTTTATCTTTCTCCTTCTAATATTACTAACAAAAAAGTATTTAAACACTTTGTATTGTATTCTTGCAGAAACCGCATCTAATGTTATCTAAGCGCTTTGCCAATTTATGGTTTTTAGATTCGTACCTCCTCACCGCGTTCTCGGGCAACCAATCCAGTAGGTATTTTTCCTTCTCCTGCACCTGTTTACGTTTTTGCTACTATTATGGGTTATTCCAACATGGCTCCTCTATCACAAAGGCTTCCATTTTTGTTTTTTTATTTTAGTGACCTTTCTTCTTAAGATTCAGTCTGTTTCATTGTTGTCCCTTTTAACATGTCGCATGCTTTTTGTATGTGCATATTTGTTCCTTATATTAAAAATCATGTTTTTCCTATTGAGCAGGGTCTTATAAGTAATAAATTGCTCTTTCTGTGTGTGTGTGTGCTTGGGCGCGCGCGCGTGCGTGTGTGTGTTCTTAGCTGTGCATGCTTTAATAAAGATGAAATAGATTACTAAGTATTAAAGTGTGGCCAGAAATGTTACCAAAATGATTTGATTTGGGTAATAATATTTTTTTCCTACTTGTGTTGGACATCAACTTGAGGTCTATGAAAGTGTGAAATTGACAGTAGGAATCTCGCTACCCACCCCCTTGTTTCCACACAGCTAAGTCAACACTGTTTATCTAACTGCTTGGATCCAACCTGTACACAGTACTGGTTAGTATTTAAATAAAATTATTCAGGTTAGTAGGCATATTTTGATATTGGAACCTACTTACTCCTCTTGGAGGTGGGGCTTCTCTAACATGTTAGGGCGTAAGGAGACCCAGCAGGCAATAAAGTAACAACTTCTCTGTCTTCCTGTAGAAACATTCTTTTTTATTTTCAACGTCATAGATGAATTTAGGATCATGCTATAAAAAAACGTACAGTACAAATAGTTTTAAATTATTTGCTAACATCAAATAATTTTAAATAAATTAAACAAAATTAACAAACACAAACATGCAAATACAAATTAGATGAAAATAAATGAATCTGAGAAGTTTAAGGATAGAGTGCAAGAAATAAAATAAAAATTAATAGACTGCAATAGTAAAGGTGGAAACCTAACGTCACGTCACATCTTTATATCCACTGTACTTGTGTGTGACACACACACACACACACACACACACACACACACACACACACACTGGTGAATATCACCATGATCTAATTGGGACAGATATATTGATTGCTTAATTTAAAGGAAAGAACAAGTACCTTAATGTTAGGGAACGGTGACTATTGAAATTTCAGTACAGAGGTTGTTTTTTTTTTATGGACTTTATGACAGTTATGTCGCTTTGCCTATAGAGTGCGGTATCTGAGGACAAGCAAGTCGTCACATCTAAAACTGATCGTTATAGTTAGTAATGCGTATCGCGTCTACTATATGAGGTAGGTTCACAATCAGGGAAAGAAATAAATATACTTCTCTCACTCTTATTTTGCCTTTTTCACTTTACTCACCTCAAACAAATAAGTACGTATGTATAAAGCAAATCTACTTGCACGTCTTTCTTATTGGTGCAAATGAATACATCGTACTTAAATATGGTATCATACAAAACACTACACACCTTTTACATTTTTTTTTTTACAAAAAAAAAAAATATAGTTTTTAATATGTGAACACTAGTCAGAAACCCAAATTAGCGAAAATAATACATTTAATCAAAAGGCAATATTACGAATACAGTCGATATGTACGGTAACATTAAAAATGGCTTAAATTTTCACTTTGTTCTAGCAAATAATAGGATGACCATGTCGTATCAAAACCAACATTACTTTCTTTCATTTGTTATATGCAAACGTTTCAATCTTGAAATATTTGCATGTTTCTTTCTTAGCAAACCCTAAATCGAGCCGTTAACTAATCAACTTATTTGCTATGTACGAAATTTGGACAAATGAGAAGACTGAAAACAACATTTTTAAATATTAAATAATTAGCTTTGACATAAAATTTTAGTATTTTTGTATACAGGGTAAAATCATTCAGGAATGAACGATGATAAACAATAAATTAGATAATGGTAAGTTATTCTGCAATAACAAGGAGGGGGCATTAAATAAAGGCCAATTTTCTTCAATACAGTTAATAGTCATAATTGGGGGTATCAATGCACATCTTACTGACTACCTTTTCATGCAAGGGAATTACATAGGTAACTGACTACTACCTGGAATGGAGACCAGCATTAAACCGCGTAAAAGAGTCGCGAAAAATGGGTGCTGTCTCCGACAAGATAAATCGTACTGGATTATAAAAGTTTGAACGTTTCTCATCATTTAACGCGTGCAACACAGTAACTGAATTCAACTTGTCTATTCAGTTATAAAATATAGATCTTGAAACAGACTTAATTCTATTCGAGAGCATGGCGCTATGTAACATGCGTCTGATTTTCTTGAAAATTTATAATAAATCTCGAATCATTCAATATATTAAATAATTTCATCACATGAAAAGGATTGCAACAAAGAATACATTTTCACATGCCTTAACATATGAAGATTGCTTCCGTAAAGTGGCTAGTTTCCTGACAAGACGCATCTGTATTGTGGCGATGCAGAGGTAAGTTAGGCTATATGTACTGTAATCGTGAAAACATCCAGAATCAGAGAACTCGAGGTAAAACAGCAGTGAGTGAACAGAAATCAGTATTTCTAAATCACCAAGGCTAAATCTAATACAGCTCGGTTAAAACTGTCGGCGGCAACGAAACCCACTTGCAGTTAGTGAGTAAGCTCCGAAATGTGCCAATTTTGCCGACTCTCAAAAGTCAGGTTGTCCAAGATTGTTTTTCTGCTTGTCGCAGATTTCAAGGTTGATAAGTGTTAATAATATAGCTCGTGAAATTTCTTTGACAGATGTATTTGGAAATTTAAAAAGAAGCTTGTATCTAATGATCAGCCAACTAGATTTCTTTACAATCGCGATCGATGCACCGAAACTCTACCACTTTACCACTAACTCTAGCTTATTTACCTAAATATCTCACTGTTTCTTAAAAATCTAGCTAATTTGTCTGTCCATGTGTCCGTCTTTGATATCTTAACTGTATATGCATTTTAGGCTTTCCTTGTTTTACTCATATACATATGCCTATCACTTTTTAAAACTTTGATTATTGGCATATGCTTTCAATGTGCACACGAATATCAAAGGAAACTTTTACCTACCTACCTATCTATCTACCTATCTATCACACAATAACAAACATTAATGTAAACGCAGCGCGTGACGTCCTATACAAAAGCATTACTTAATTACAACTATACTTTTGGCGGGACTTAAGTTGTAAAGAGAAACAAGTCTGGCAAATAATAAAAATATTTTTAATTAAGTCCAGAGAAAAGTATAATACTTGTAATTAAGTCTAGCGAAAAGTGTAACATTTGTGATTAGGTCGAGCAAGACTTA
This sequence comes from Megalonaias nervosa, assembly GCA_016617855.1. NCBI lineage: Eukaryota > Metazoa > Mollusca > Bivalvia > Unionida > Unionidae > Megalonaias > Megalonaias nervosa. The sequence continues at coordinate 42,942 of JAECUM010013908.1, forward strand.
TAACATTTGTAATTATGTCAGGCGAAAGATATGTCACTTGTAATTAGGTTTAGAGAAAAGTATAACATTTGTAATTAGGCCAATCGGAAAGTATAATATCTGTAATTAAGTCTAACACTTTTAATTAAGTCAAGCGAAAAGTGTACAATTTGTAATTAAATCTAGCGAAAAGAATAACAGTTATACTTAAGTCCAACAAAATGTATAACACATGCAGATAAATCCAGCGAAAATTGTATCACTGTATTTAAGTCTAGCGAAAAGTATATCGTAGTAGGTAAGTCCAGCGCATTTCATAATGTTTGTTATTAGGAATAGCGAGAAGTTTAACTTTTGTAATACAGCAAGAAAAAAAAATGCAATTATCAGGCAACAAGTTCAATAATATTATTTTCTTATAATACTTTTGGACTTGCGAACATCAATAATTAAAGATAACAAATATGTGTGTGCGTGTGTGTGTGTGTGTGTGTGTGTGGCTGCAGCTTTCTTTCTTATTACTTCTTTTCAAAACACTACTACTACTAGCTCAGATCTTTTATTGTGGTCTCGAAAGGGCTTACGTGATAAAGAAGACTTTTTAATCACAAAAGTGCGTAGAATTTAATATTTGCCTTCTTTTTTTTTCGTGGGGAGGTAATTGCATCTTTCTGTGGTGAGTATATTCAAATCTGCTGTTTCTAAAACCGTTAACCATACACAATCAATGTCAACACCTGCATTCGTGACTGCCATCTCAAGAGCAATTCATTCAGAAAATTAGTAGAATTATATTGTCAGTTCTTTCGTATCTGACAGATGTCGTTAACACAAGGATTAAAATTTGGGTATTAGAATAAATGTTCACACAAACCGCGTTGTTCGAAAATTACGCCTAACACAGCATCATGTGATTTTGTATTATATCATACTTTAATAATAACGGGGATATTGTGCGTTATATAAAGCTGGTGAGTAAGACTGCTTCCGTTAATTCTGGCTGGTGGGCTTTAATTTAGCTACGGACTCGAAGTCCAGCTGTAGCAAATAGCACACAACTAAGGAAACTTTAAGACATTTTCGTGACTGATATAAATAACCTTGCCGACTAAAGACATATATGGGCATGCAGAATTAAGAAGAGAAAAGTTTATTAGCGGAAAATACCATCTTTCATTGTACAAATCACATTGGTCTCGAAATGTTCCTTGACACGGTGTTTTTTTTTAATGACATTTTCTTTGAACCAAAGTAACAGAATTTTAAAACGTTAAGTGTACAAGGAAAATAATACAAATATTTATGTTTCTTTATGGAAAATATGATGAACAAATTATTTTTCATGGTTTCGAGATTAAATTCTTGACAAATAGACACAATATAAAATAAAATTTGATAGTAAAGATACAAGAAAATGGAATAAGCATCAACAAACGTGTAGTGGAAGGTATAAGTTTATCACTTGAAGGGAGATAACTTGTGCCTCTTAGTACATGTTCCCTAGATGATCGTAAAATCTAAAAACAAGCGTATGCACGGGCATATATATGTCATGAGCAAAAAAGCAATCGTGCAAACGTTCAATGCAAATTTAAAACAGTTTTGAACAGATTTCCTGGAAAGGTATATATAAGAACAAATGTCAGGGATGTTGATCCATGTTAAACGAAACAAAACAGAAATTTGAAACAGAACACGGTAATTATATGCTTTATTAAAAAAAACGTATTATTCTCCCAGACTAAAATAAATAAATAAATAAATAAATAAATAAATAAATACAACATTTTAAACTTTTCTGCCAAAAATTCACTTTGTAAATACTTTGATGTAGTTTTAAAAAAGGGGAAATCGCCGGAAACTGACGGAGAATGCAGTCGCAAGCAAAAGTACGCAATACATAGTACAGCTGTAGAAGAATGTCGAAATCATTATGATACCTTTATAGAATTATTTGCACAAGTTCGGTTGAAGAAAGTTCACTGTCAAGTTTATAGTTGAGAAAGGACTCTTCGGTATCTTTTAGCCGTGAAAACGTCATCTCAGTCAATAATTAACCGTAATGAACGGTATGATGGTGTAAGATGCACATGACGTCATTCGGTAAATACGGTTCATGTACATCAAATGGCGTCTACTGTTTTATTTTCGAGGTGTTTTTTTCCTATCCTTGGCGGGAAGGCTCGAGCATGTTCCGATTGCAGCATCAATGGCATAGAACTGGATAGACATACCGTTGCATACTAGGCTATTCAGATGCTCCGTGTTGTATGTCCGTTTGCTTTAATTCAACCGCTACTTATTGCAAAAAACAAATACCAAACGATTTGAATTTATGAACAGAAATACGAAACTTACGAGCGGGCGTTCTAGTCTATCGCTCTAAAATTCGTGTGGGATTATTCAAAGGAGACGACCCCGGAATAGGCCTTTGAATCAGCTTTGTATTAAATGTATTTGTTCAGAGTCTGATTAACACGATCGGTGCTAATGAAACGAATTTTCCGAGAGTAACACACACAAAAATGAAAATTCTAATAGTGAAAATGAAAACGCCCGTGTAATAAGAATCTTTATATGAAAGTAGCTCGGAAATAAAACTTTCATCGAACTGTTTAAAGCGTAAACATTCTAACTGAGAAAGAAAGTTTCTAAGCTGGAAGAGTAGACAAATTTCTAATATGACTGTACCTGAGGGGGAGGGGTATTTCTAATATGATGGTAGTTGAGAAGGAAAGGTTCTAATAAATGTTTAGTTGAGAAGGAAAATTTGAAATATGAGAGTAGTTGAGAAAGAAAATTCTAATATGAGGGTAGGTGAGAAAGAAATTATATTATGAGGGTAGGTGAGAAAGAAAACTCTTCTATTAAGGTAGTTGAGAAAGAAGATTCTAAGATGATGGTAGTTGACACAAAAAATCTGAATAGAAAATGTAAGTAGGAGTTTAAGATATAATTGTGTACAGCGTAGTAAATACACACTGATTTTTCATTCAAGAGCACGCAAGCACGAGCGCACTGTTACGTGTAGGCTCGTACAAAAGTCACAAAAGAAAAGAATGAATCCATCAAGCTTTGTAAATTTTAACAAAATAATTTATTTCCCTAGAAAACAATGTAATGATAGGAAATAGGACTTACGGTTTGTGAATCTAATCCAAAAATTAATCCTAAAATTGAAAAATATAAGTCCTATCACTAAACAGTTCTAATTGAATCCAGGTTCGAATCTCAATGAAATTCCAATATGAAAGCGATGACGTCAGATGAGGTCGTTGTACTGTTGGCAACAGATCCTCGATTGAATCACAGTTTATAATGTTTCCGTTTAGAATTCCAGAATAAATTTCCACTGAATATCTTTCTCCCAGAACTTTATAAATATGAAGAACTTGTGTAGTTTTCTAGAGAATGAATTATTAAATTCCAAACAATAGATGAACTTCAAAACAATCTGACATCAATAATTTGAAACACCTTGTACCCCTCAAGGTGTAAAGATACGACTGGACTAATCTACTACCAATTTGCTGCTTTAAACCTCGATTTTAGATCACATTGTGGCTCACGTGACAGGCAACGTGATTTCTAACTTAAACAGCGCAATAAAAAAATGACAATTTGCACGTAAGCCTTGAAAGAACTTAGCGAATCTTATTATAAGATTCAATTAAAGAAAAAAGTTGTTTACAAATTAGAGCTATCACGCAAGCAGATCATGACCTTGGTAATAGCCAATCGTTTTTACTCGATGTTTACAAGATCTATGAGCTAAAAATAGTGCTGAAGTAACTGTTATAATCTAATCGGGTCAAGTTAATTTTCCGAAAAGAGATTCAAATCCAATGAAAATTATCATTACAATAAAATGTAATGAAACAAAAATAAAATACAAAAAGAATTTAAAACTAAACACACAAGTAATTAAATTATATATACGTAACACTTCCCCCATAAAGAAAAAGAAAGATTTATATAATAAAGCTTTCTTTTTACCTTATGTAAATCATACATGAGGTTACACAAAATTACATAAGAAAACTCTTATGAATTATACAAAGTGTACAGGAAATAATATTTCTATACACGGGAAAGTGCATCTTCAATCAAACTGTCTTTTCGCTTGATGTGCCTGATGTCAAGATTATATTCTTGCAAAAACAAACTCCACCTTAATAATCTTTGATTTTATTTTCATCTTGTCGATGAAAGTAAGGCGGTTGTGATCACTAAACACAACAACCGGAGAAGGAGTCGAGTTAATGTAAACTTCAAAATGCTGTTATGCCAATATTAAAGCTAAACATTCCTTCTCGATTGTTGAGTAATTTCTTTGGTGCTTATTTAATTTCTTATAGAAATAGCACACTGGGTGATTAACACCATTTCTATCTTCTTGAATCAATACTGTTCCAACCCCAACATTACTTGCATCAACAGATAACTTAAAAGATTGATTGAAATTTGGAGCTGATAGAACCGGTGCACTCTTGAGTATGGCTTTTAACCTATCAAAAGCCTCCTGACATTTTTCAGTCCAAAGAAACTTGTTTTTCTTACTCAACAAGTTTGTCAGGTTCAGCATTATCAGAACAATTGGAACAAAACTTTCGAAAGTATCCGGCCATACCCAAAAATCGCATCAGTTGCTTTTTACTGACAGGCACAGGGAAATCAGAGATAGCTTTGACCTTAGCATCTATAGGTTTAACTTGACCATGTCCCACAGTATGTCCTAGAAAAGTTACACAAGCACGGCAAAACTCACTTTTAGATAAATTGATTGTCAAATTTGCATCAGTGAGTCAGTCGAAGAATTTCCAAATCGTGGCTAGATGTTCTTTCCAGGTGTCGTTGTAGATGATGAGATCATCAATGTAAGCATCACAATTATCTAGACCAGAGGTAATCATATTCATCAAGCATTGAAAAGTACTTGGGGAACCCTTCATCCCGAACGGCATTATTTTATATTGATAGAGTCCATCTGGAGTTACAAATGCCGAAATTTCCTTTGCACTTTCCGTTAGTGGAATTTGCCAAAATCCTTTCAGAAGGTCAAATTTGGTGACGTACTTGGCATTTCCAATTTTATCAATACAATCATCGATCCTTGGTAATGGAAATGAATCTGTTTTTGTCACACTCTTCACCTTCCTATAATCAGTGCACATACGGAAAGTTTTATCTGGTTTCGGAACAAGTATACATGGTGAACTCCAATCTATGAAATGGTTCTCCAGCAAATACTCAATTTCCTTTTTCAAGTATTCCTGTGTGAGAGGGTTCATCCTGTATGGGTGTTGTTTCAAAGGTTTTGAATCTACAAATTCAACGTCATGAAAAATTTGTTTGTCCTCGTAGGAATATCCGGAAACAACTGCTCACATTCAAATAATAACTGTTTAAGTTCATTCCTTTCTTGTTGTTGCAAATGTAAAAGTTTCTGGTCCAGATTTTTCATAATTTCCGAATTCCGAAGATTTGTTGCTCCAAGATCAACAGTGTCCGATTGAATTTCTTCACTTAAATCCTCAGTTTGTGGGACAGGTACAACTAAATTAATTGCATGATTTACTTGGCTATCTCTCTCAATATACTAGTACTCCATTAATTTATTTAGACCTGGGTACTTTAATTATAATTAACTCATTCATTTTCTTTTTTACTTTGTAAGGGCCGTAAAATTTACTTTGAGGAAAATTTAGAAGAATGAGCAAGAGAGAATGAGCTCTATTACAGGACTCAAAAGTTCTCTCAAGTAAAGTTCTGTCAAACATAAATTTCATTTTTGACTTGAATTGCTGAGTGCCAAATTCAGGCATAACTAGCTGGAAAATTCAGACAGAAAATTTGACCTTTGACCTGATTGGACAGATCTGGGAAGGCCAAATTGAGTAAAAAAAACTTTATCAAGGCTTTTACTATGGTTTTGGTTTTAATATTTCTCAAAGAAATTACCTCTGGGAATCTCGTTGACGCACACATAATGGTCAACAAGTATTGGTTGCCTGACTTGGTCTTAGGTAAGGGACCAACACAGTCTACCATAATTCCGCTAAATGGTTCGTCAAATGCAGGAATAGGTTACAGATGAGCCTTAGGTATCTTCTGATTGGGTTTTCCTACCATTTGACAAGTATGACAAGACTACAAATTTACAAACATCACTTTTGATTTTCAGCCAATAAAAGTGAGTCAAGATCTTGTTATAAGTTTTATTTACTCCTATATGACCCGCCAGAAGAGTTTCATGGGCCAAACTAAGTAATAATTCCTGTCTGTAAGATTTTGGAACTACAATCTGATAGTTCACTGACCACTCGTCACTAGCAGGTACCTCAAGAGGTCTCCATTTTCTCATAAGAATTCCATTTTTAATGAAATAACAGATAGGTACTTCAGTGGCTTCAGTTTCACTAATGGCCCTCTGAAACAAACAGGAGATCTCAGGATCTTTATCCTGTTCGACGACAAGTGATTGTCTATTGTCACCCTGATTAGATAAAAGAGAATGAGCATTTAAAAGAGGATCACTGTGATCAATACCTTTTGATTGATCGAAACAAGGGGTGAAAGCGACCTCATCAAAAGCCTGACCAATACAAGTGTCAGATAAAGGAATACATTCCTTATCAAAATCATTCTCAAGAACTTTCTTTGCCATAGCTCTGGTAACTGCACAAGCTTGGTATAAATCAGAGTATTCTTTTTCAATAGGATCAACTTTCTGATCCAAAGAAGGCTTGTCAGTTACAAGTGGATTAACCACAACCTTGCCTCCAGCTAAGTCGTTGCCTAGTAACAAATGAATGCCCTCAACTGGTAAAGTAGACACTATACCGACTGTCACAGGTCCTGAAACTAAGTCTGATGACAAATTTACAGAATGAAGAGGAACATTAACAAAGCCGCACTCTACTCCCTGAATGAGAACACTCTCATTAGAACAGGACGTCTCAGAAAAAGGCAAAGTAACTGATAATAAAAGACTCTGAGAAGCTCCTGTATCCCTTAAAAGTTTAATAGGGATAGGATTGGCCAAATCACCCAAGAGTGATTTAGAATCTTTCGACATGAATGGTTCATAATTCTCCATAATAAAATCAGACTGGTGTGTATTAGATCCAACAAATGTATTACTTTCAATACATGACCGTGACCTTGACCTCTTAGAAATAAGAGCATTTGGGATAGGTCTATCTTGATTCTGATGCCTATATTTCAATTTGAAGCAATCATAAATGACGTATCCTTTTTTCTTGCAATAGGTACACGTAGGAATAGACAAGGATTTTGAATCAAGTTTACCAAAAGCTTGATTTTTAGAAGTTGTGCCAGAATGAGTTTTAGAAGGAGTCGTATTAGGCTGAAATACCTTTCTACCAGGAGACTGCTGAGTGAAAGATTTGCTTACAACAGGAACTTTATGAGTTAAGGAATACTCATCAGCAGCAAGAGCAGCATTTTCCAAGGTTTCGATCTTATGCTCTTCAAGATGATTCTTAATGTCACTAGGGACACAGTTCTTGAACAAGTTTGATATTTTCATAATCATGTTCAACTTTCTTGGCTAAGCACCATCTCTCTAATAACTGCTCTTTTTCTCTAGCAAATTCAACATAAGTTTGTCCAGCTTCTTTTTTTAAAGTTTCGGAATTTTTGCCGATAAGCCTCAGGGACTAACGCATAACCCTTTAAGATGCATTCTTTAACAAAAACATAGTCAGCACTTTGCTGTACTGACAGGGATGCATAGATATATCTGGCCTTGCCAAAAAGTACACATTGCAATAATTGAGTCCAATGCTCTCTTGGCCATTTCAAACTTTCAGCAACTTTTTCAAAATAAATAAAATATTTGTCTACTTCTTTTTCTTTGAAAGGGGGCACTAACCAGATACTTCTTGTAATGTCAAAACTTGAATTTGTATGTGAAGTGGAAATGTGCTTTTCACTTGCCAGCTCTATTTCTTTCATTTTAATTTGAAATTCCCTTTCATCCTTCTCTTTTTCAAATTGTAACTGTTTATCTTTCTCCCTCTCCTGTCTCTCTATCTCTCTCTCCTCTTTTTCAAATTGTAATTGTTTATCTTTCTCTCTCTCCTGTCTCTCTCTCTCTCTCCTCTTTCTCAAATTGTAATTGTTTATCTTTCTCTCTCTCTCCTGTCTCTCTCTCCCCTTTCTCAAACTGCAATTGCAATTGCTTCTCTTCTAATTGCAACTGCAATTGTTTGTCTCTCTCCTCCTTTTCATAAAGCATTTGTTTATCTTTCTCTCTTTCCTCTTTCTGAAGCTCAAGTTTCCTTAACTCCAATTCCATCTTGTATTTCATTTTTAATTCCATTACTTTTATGTCAGTCTGATACAGACTTACTGACCGAAGCCAAATCACTTTTATCAAGAACATTCTTCTTTACCAAATACTGAATCAAAATGTTTTTAATTTCTTGTTTCGTTAAGGATGATTTTGCCTCAGAAAGATCGTATTTTCTGACAAGTTCAAGCAACTCATCTTTTTTCAAACTATCCAACTGTTCCTGAGTTGGACTAGAAACAAAAGTCTCCACTTTTAATGACATTGTGAATGAAGGCCTGTTGTTTTCACTAATGATTTCAAACAAAATGTAAAATAGTACTTGGCATTTGAAAACTAGGGGAATTTAAATTTCAAAAAACAATTTTCTGAAATATTTTAGCCAAAATTCAAATATCCCAAGACGCGAACCCCAATTTTCTCTTGTTACGTGTAGTATCGTAGAAATGTAACAAAAGAAAAGAATGAATCCATCAAGCTTTGTAAAATTTAACAAGGTAATTTATTTCCCTAGAAAACAATGTAATGATAGGAAATAGGACTTACGGTTTGTGAATCTAATCCAAAAATTAATCCTAAAATTGAAAAATATAAGTCCTATCACTAAACAGTTCTAATTGAATCCAGGTTCGAATCTCGATGAAATTCCAATATGGAGGCGATGACGTCAGATGAGGTCGTTGTACTGTTGGCAACAGATCCTCGATTGAATCACAGTTTATAATGTTTCCATTTAGAATCCCAGAATAAATTGCCACTGTATATCTTTCTCCCAGAACTTTATAAATATGAAGAACTTGTATAGTTTCCTAGAGAATGAATTATTAAATTCCAAACAATAGATGAACTTCAAAACAATCTAACATCAACAATTGAAACACCTTGTACCCCTCAAGGTGTAAAGATACGACTGGACTTTAGATCACATTGTGGCTCACGTGATAGGCTACGTGATTCCTAACTTGAACAGCGCAATAAAAAAATTGACAATTTGCACGTAAGCCTTGAAAGAACTTAGCGAATCTTATTATAAGATTCAATAAAAAAAAAAGTTGTTTACAAATTAGAGCTATCACGCAAGCAGATGATGACCTTGGTAACAGCCAATCGTTTTTACTCGATGTTTACAAGATCTATGAGCTAAAAATAGTGCTGAAGTAACTGTTATAATCTAATCGGGTCAAGTTAATTTTCCGAAAAGATATTCAAATCCAATGAAAATTATCATTGCAATAAAATGTAATGAAACAAAAATAAAATTAAAAAAGATTTTGAAACTAACGCAGATGTAATTAAATTACATATACGTAAAGAGCACATTGTAAAATTCGGACGTCTACGCCCTGTTTGATACCAATTTCTTTGTTTTGGTATTACTCAATACTGTATCAGTGAGATCACTGAGGCATAAACTATCATGCGGCAATGAAAATTTACAATCACACATAGTGGTATCAAACTTGCATAATAGATGATATTCACTCACTACAGATCATGAATAGAAGCAGTGTGGAACATATCAACTTTGTTATAACATAAAATTAGAATTATCAGTCCTTTTTTCTGCTTGTACCGCCTGCCTCCTCTAAATCGAAAAAAAACAAACAACAAGTTGACTGAATACTCTCCCTCATTCTGGAGCAGTTTTCATAACCTTCTAGTGCATAGACATTCGATAGAAGGCAACCGTATTATTCTTGGAGATTTTAACTTTCACTTTGACTGTATCAATTCAAAAGTGTGCTCCGTGGTATAGTAGTGTTAGGGACAAGCTTCGCACTGATAAAAGAGAACGCCGAAAGACTGAAAGGATTTGGCTTTCTACCATCCTCGCTATTCATAAGCAGAGCTATGAGACTGCTAACAAGAATGTCACAAACATTGTTCACGCAGCAAAATCAGCCTACTAAAGCACTAAGATCACTGAACGCTCCAGTTGCAGAGAGTTCTTCGAGATAATTAAGAAACTAACGTCAGAAATAAATGTACACCACATCCAACGACCTTCTCTCCGGGTGACCAGATCTGTTTTCGAATTTCTTCTGTGACAAAGTTTAATCCATTAGAGATGAGTTTGACAACACAATTTCACTGGCGCATTGTCACCACTGAGTTGTGATACAGAATATCAACGGCAACCTTTAACAGCATTTGAATCTGCATGTATTCATTTAGTGCATGCAATTGTGATAAAGAATGCCACTAAGTTATATGGACTCTACTGATTTCGACATCACTGCTGTTTGAGTGCTTAGATTCAATATTACCTTCACTAACCATTGTTATTAATACTTCTTTCTCATCCGGGGAATTCCAATAAATTTTCAAAACTGCCATTGTTAAGCCTCTGTTGAAGAAACCGACACTTGACCCTAAGCATTTAAAGAACTATCGCCCTGTTTCTAACTTTCCCTTCAAATAAAAATTCTTAGAAGAAGTTGTTCTATCCCAAATTGTATCTCATCTGAATTCAAAAGTCGTTTAGCAATGTACAGTCTACAGTATCGATCTCGCTATCGTGCTGAAACTGCTCTTCTGCGAGTACTTAACGACTTTCTCTCTGCTTTGGATAGTGGAACGGTTACAGTCCTCACCCTCCTTGGCTTGTCTGCGGTATTTGACACAATAGACCATGATATATTCCTTCACACATCTCGTGGTATATCATTGATACAGCGTACATACTATACATATATTCT
>JAECUM010013909.1:0-86004 GCA_016617855.1 Megalonaias nervosa
GGTCGAGTGGTCTAAAGCACTCACTGTTATGGATCACTATCATCTCACCTCTGTCTGCATGGTTTCAAGTCTTGGGCTTGGCCAATGTGGGTACATGAGAAAGCTTGCCAGTAGCCTCCCATGGGTCAGCAGTTCTTTCCAGGGTTTTCCCTGGGTTCTTCCTCCAACATTTATACTGGTCACCATGTATAGCCTATCTTGTGCTGACAACATTAAACCCCATAACAACAACAACTTCTTTGATGATAAAGTTACTATTCTCCAAAAAACTGCCATTTTCACAAAGAAAGCAACTTTATAGAAAAAACTGGCATTATGAGAAATGAAATTTTTGCATGCAAAAAGTTGTTTTTCATGAAAAAAGTAAAAATTTTATGGAAGATTTCACAAAATCAGAGTGTAATCAATAATCACATAGCTCAACCTTATTATTCACTGACAAATATCAGGATGGATCTGAACACTTAAGTGGAATAGCAATAAGAAGACTTACAAGATGGCCACTGTGATGGTCTTACTGGATGCCCAAGGTGGCAACATTTTCATTTTGGACCAACTATACATCATAATAAGTCTTTCAGTGAAACCACATCTTGATACGATCATCAATTCAGGACGTGTAGTGGCAGGTTTTCAAGATGGCTGCTGTGTTGGTGGCCATCTTGGATGTCTGATCAGCAACATTTTCATTTAGGACTAACTAGCCCTTGGAATGAATGTGCTTGCAGTTTTAATCCTCCAAAACGTTTATTAGGAGTAGCGATAACAAACTCAGGCTAATATACAATGGACAACAGGCCATCACATAAGTTTTCCTGATCCGAGACCAGTAAAGCTGACAATGGCACATGATATATGTCTTGTGCACTTCTACCTAATAATGACCTTGACCTTTGAATTAAGTTTATTATTTCATGATAAAGAGTTGAGCACAGTAAAGTTTCATTAAAAAATATCTGTAGGGTTTAAAAGTGACAGTCTGGAGCTAGACTGGCCATTGACTTATATCATCCCTTGTTGTAACCTTGACACTGAGGCATGGGACATGACTGAATCTGTGAGACACTGTCATGATATATAAGAAGCTAAAATGTAGTTAAAATATCCTCCTTGGTATGGAAATTATATCATTACATGGATCGATGGAACTGATTTATATTTTCTCTTGCTGTGACCTTGACCTTGAGGCAGAGCATGGCTATGGTATTTAATATATAATCTAGTCATAATATATAGCTGGTTAAACTTTCACTAAGGTATCTTCAGAGGTTCAAAAGTCCTACTTCAAACAAGGATACAAATCACAGAACCAATATTTTTTTCCTTGCTGTGTTATTGACCTTGAGACAGGGGCATAGCTGTGGTATATGACACATCATCTTGTCATCATCTGTGTTTGGGAAAAGTTTCATTAAAATATCTTCAATGCTTAGAATGTAATACTCCAGACAAGGATACAAGGAATGGAATTACATTGTTCCCTGCCATGCATGACCTTGTCCTTGAGACTGGGTGTGTGTCTATACAACACAACACATTGTCTAGTCATGATAAGCAATTGTAATGAGTTTCATTAAACATCTTCAATAATTCAAAAGTTATACTCTAAACATAGAATTAGTTTTCCATGCCATGACCTTGACCTCAGAACAGGGCACATGGCTATGGTATGTGACACATTGACATTAAAATATATTCAGTGGCACAAATTTTACACTGAACAGTGATACAGATCAAATCTTCAGTCACAGAAATAAATTTTCCCTTGCAAGACCTTGACTGTGAGGTTGAGAACATAGCTATGGCAGGTAACACATAGTCTAGTCATGAGATAAAATTTTGCAAAGTTTCATTAGAATATCATCAATGGTTATAAAGTTGTGCTACAGACATGGATACAAGTCACAGAATTCCATTTTTACATTGCCATAACCTTGGTTATGGTACACAACACACCATCTAGTCATGATAACTACTGAAACAAAGTTTAATTAATACATTTTCATTCGTTCAATGGTTATACTCCAGTCATGGATACAAGTTACAGGATTATATTTCCATGGCAACACATTGTTCAACACACTCTTCACTCACGATTTATGGTTGTGAAAAGTTTCATAAAAATATCTCCAACCACCACAAAGTTATGGGACAGAGAAGAAAATGTTAACTGATGGATAGGTAGACCAAATTACCATATCCTAATTGTCACAGAAAACTAATTATTTACAAGACCTGGAACCAGTCAGCTGATGTCACTTAAAAACAAATAAGCTAATGCACTTGGTAAATAATCTAGTGTTATGCATGCAGAATATTTCTGTAAAATAATATGGACCTACATGTACCATTTCCAAGTGAATTACTTGATTTAGGTTCATTTTTATTACAACACAATTCACAGACATGTACTCCAAGCTGATTCGCTCAAAAAACGAGCCACACAACATATAATTCTTATGATTTCAAAAAATGAAGATCTGCCCAAAGTCTCACCGACTATATCTTGTTTATATCAATTTTACCATGATGATATATTTATTTTAAGAAACATTACCATTATGGTCTATGTGAAATGAATGAGTGGTCTGTGCCCTTGTAATGTACCAGATTTAAGAGAGGTGTATAAAATTGGAATTTAAAATGGGTGTGTGAAACATTTAAGAACTTACCGAGGTACATGAACACTATATATAACTGAATAACCATATGCTATTTGTATGTTTATGCAAGTCAAAAAGGGAGGTATTTAAAAAAATAGGCATATAAACATCAGAACCATTTATACTTGCTTATAAGTTCAGTCAAACTGTAAACAACAATGATCCTGGTCTGCCATAGCATAAAGCGATTGCAGGCCAGGGTCTATCTATTTGTTTGTTCTACTTATTATTCCTAAGAAACTGTACAGACCCAGATCTGCCACTGCATAATGCACTGGCAGATCTGGGTCTGTGCAGTTTGCAGTTGGACTTATAAGCGAATATATATGGTATATAAAAGAATGATTATACACCAAGAAGATAAAAAGCATATATGTGTTTGTGCACTTGCAAAGTAAGGAATAGCCACTTGCAAAGTAATTGTCACTTGCAAAGTAAGGAATAGCCACTTGCAAAGTAATTGTCACTCGCAAAGTAAGAAATGGCCACTTGCAGAGTAATTGTCACTTGCAAGGTAAGGAATGGCAACTCACAAAGTAAGGAATGGCCAAATCATGATCACTCCATGAATGGAGATTATCATGGGGTTGGCACCATTTCTCATCATATATTTTCCAGGTATTTACCCCAGCCAAGAGCAAACTGTCAGACATGGTATAATCTTTTCATGAGTTTAAGGGACTCAACCATTGTGTCAATCACTACATTTTAATCTTCAACATTCAACACACAATTTGTATGCCAATAATATGTGTGCTTTATATGTCATAGATTTTGTGTTGTTATTATAATCTCCAACTATATAAATGAAGACTGATGGTGACCACCTTAAAACAGTAAAAGATATAAAAAGAGTCCTTCATAGTGACTGATGCTCTGTTGGCTTAAAAAAATTTCCATTGATCCAAGATAAGACAGTTCTTCTCTTGAATTACTGAATATTGAAACCATCTCTGATATTTTTATGTTTTCATCAGCTCAACGAAGTATGAAAATGCAAGCAATGACCACTGACGTTACTCCAAGGTCAGTTAGGTATGGCTTTTAAAACTCCTACATTGAAAACCAGCAGTTAATTACCTAATGGACTGTCACATCTTGAAGTGGGAATTAATTTCCAAAACAGAGTTGTCATTTGACTTTAAACAAGCTATATAGGCAAATACCAAGTAAATCATATTTGTAAATAATCAAAAAATGACTTTTGATTGGTTAATACCATCAGGGACTTATGCATGCATTGGGACTGGAAACTCCCACCTCTCTTACCATACTGAATTTTACTATAACTCTCACTTGAAGTCGGCCCTATGGTGCTTCTTACGTCTGGTGGATTTTTACAATGTCATGCCAACCATTTAACTTTAAAATTCTTGACATACCTTCTACATGGCGAATCCTCTTTAAAAGTCCAACCAATGATGAAAACTTATGCTGATTTACATGGTATCAAATATACCCCATAAGATGCCTTATATGGAAAAAATTATATCTAATCATCCAAAGCAAAAATCGTCCGTTAAGATTTGAAGCATTTTTACTCTTGACAAAATTTAACCAAAACGTAAATATCAGGTACAAAGCTAATGGAATGGTACTTTCAGACCTTTCAAAAAAGGGACAAACATGTGTGCTTATTTAAATGAGAATCTTTTTCTTAAAATATGCAGCATAAAAAATCCATACTTTCCAACCTCTCATTTGTTCCAAACCTGCCAAGTCTCATGAGATTTGTGTCAGCATGCAGTATCTTCTTGTGGAATTGTGATATCAACCAGGAGTTTCTAATACCCATGTATGTATCAGTGCTTGTTGCATTGTGATAATGACCCGGAGTTTCTAATCCCCATGTATGTATCAGTGACTGTTGCATTGTGATAATGACCAGGAGTTTCTAATCCCCATGTATGTATCAGTGCTTGTTGCATTGTGATAATGACCAGGAGTTTCTAATCCCCATGTATGTATCAGTGCTTGTTGCATTGTGATATCAACCAGGAGTTTCTAATCCCCATGTATGTATCAGTGCCTGTTGCATTGTGATATCAACCAGGAGTTTCTAATCCCCATGTATGTAAATGTGCTTGCTGCATTGTGGTATCAACCTGGAGTTTCTAATCCCCATGTATGTATCAGTGCCTGCTGCATTGTGATATCAACCAGGAGTTTCTAATCCCCATGTATGTAAATGTGCTTGCTGCATTGTGGTATCAGCCTGGAGTTTCTAATCCCCATGTATGTAAATGTGCTTGTTGTATTGTGGTATCAACCAGCAGTTTCTAATCCCCATGTATGTAAATACGCTTATTGCATTGTGATATCAACCAGGAGTTTCTAATCCCCATGTATGTAAATGTGCTTGCTGCATTGTGGTATCAGCCTGGAGTTTCTAATCCCCATGTATGTAAATGTGCTTGTTGTATTGTGGTATCAACCAGCAGTTTCTAATCCCCATGTATGTAAATACGCTTATTGCATTGTGATATCAACCAGGAGTTTCTAATCCCCATGTATGTAAATGTGCTTGCTGTATTGTGGTATCAACCAGGAGTTTCTAATCCCCATGTATGTAAATGTGCTTGTTGCATTGTGGTATCAACCAGGAGTTTCTAATCCCCATGTATGTAAGTACTTGTTGCATTGTGATATCAACCAGGAGTTTCTAATCCCCATGTATGTAAGTGCTTGTTGCATTGTGATATCAACCAGGAATTTCTAATTCCCATGTATGTAAATGTGCTTGTGGCATTGTGTTATCGACCAGGAGTTTCTAATCCCCATGCATGTATCAGTGCTTGTTGCATTGTGATATCAACCAGGAGTTTATAATCCCCATGAATGTATCAGTGACTGTGGCATTGTGATAATGACCAGGAGTTTCTAATCCCCATGTATGTAAATGTGCTTGTTGCATTGTGATATCAATTGGGAGTTTCTAATTCCCATGTATGTATCAGTCCTTGTTGCATTGTGATATTCACCATAAGTTTACAATGCCCATAAGTATTGCCATTGACAATACAAGTATGGACATGTACCAATCACTATCTTTACATACTTCCAGTGTATATGTAGTGTCTGGTGCCATTGACAAAACAAATATGGGCATGAACCAATTAATGCCATTATATGCTTCCAGCATATTTACAAATACCTCTTACCACTGACCATATAGATATGTACCAACTACTGTCTTTGCATAGTTTCAGTGTATGTGTACATGTCTGGTGCCACTGACAATACAAATACAGACATGTACCAATTACTGTCTTTACATGCTTTTAGTGTATGTGTACATGTCTGGTGCCATAGACAATACAAATATGCACATGTACCAATTACTGTCTTTACATGTATGTGTACATGTCTGGTGCCACTGACAATACAAATATGGACATGTTCCAATTACTGTCTTTACATGTGTACATGCATGGTGCCACTGACAATACAAATATGGACATGTACCAATTACTGTCTTTACATATTTGTGTACATGTCTGGTGCCATTGACAATACAAATATGGACATGTACCAATTACTGTCTTTACAAACTTTCAGTGTATGTGTACATGTCTGGTGCCACTGACAAAACAATTATGTACATAACCAATCACTGTCTGTGGATACTTTAAGTATAAAGCATGTATGATCAGAGAGGTTTTTAAACAAACTAAAAAAACCCAGAAAGAATCAAGGAAGAAGGAAGTGATATCTGTCAATAAGATCTGACATTAACAGACACTGCTTATAGAAACTGAAATATGCAGTAGCTTTAGATATTAAAAAATGAAACAAACCATACTGCAATAAATGTCAGCTGTAAAGCCATGTTTGGACTGGTGCATTTGATTCTCTGTCAAAGCTAAAGCAACTGTGACAGTCAATGCACATTATTGTCACAAACAGGTGTTGTATTTGTAGCCTTATTTCTCTAATTTAAATACGTCATTCGTTTTACAATCTTATCATAAACTGTAAAAATGGCTTAAACTGCATGAAGATCTAATCAGGTCAACTACACATGCATATTAATATTTCCACATAATTTGATTATTGTCTGTCAATTGGTTTTTGCATAATGTAATAGTGCTAACCACCTAACCTGGGATGGATGAATGGATGTCAAATGGTTTGCATAATGTAATTGTGCAAGCCACCTCGCCTGGGATGGATGGATGGATGTCAAATGGTGTTTGCATAATAATGCTAACCACCTAGCCTTGGATGGATGGATAGATGTATGTCAAATGCTTTTTGCATAATGTAAGAGTGCTAACCATCAAGCCTGGGATGGATAAATGGATGTCAGATGGTTTTTGCATAATGTAATAGTGTTAACTACCTAGCCTGGCATGGATGGATGGATTTTACATAATGTAATAATGCTAACCACCTAGCCTAGGACTGATGAATGCATAGATGTATGTCAAATGCTTTTTGCATAATAAATAGTGCTAACCATCTAGCCTGGGATGGATGGATGTCAAATACTTATTGCATAATGTAATAATGTTAACCATCTAATCTGCAAAAGTTGCATGAACAAAAAGCAAATCAAGATGCTGCCCTAGTTGACTGGAAGTAAGAGTATTAAAGCAGTTCTGATGGGGTGAAAATCTTATTAGGTATATGCCCAGAAACATGCCAAGCAAATTTCTGTTGTGCAAGTTGAATGATTTCAGTGAAATCATGCCCGAGTACTAACGGAGAAGACATACTGACATCATAGATGGATAGGAGGAAATCTGGAAACAAACACACACAGAACTTTGATTTACTTCTCAGGACATTGTGCACATCTTCCACATCACAAAATTTGAAACCTCAAACAGAAAGGGAGGGTACAACACAAGCATGAACACAAACATTCATGCTTGCACAACATGTACTGGTGGCATCGGTCAGATGCATAGCATATTCACACAAGCACTTACACAGACATTCATGCCTGCACACATGAATCCATGGTATTAGTCAGATTAATGATTATTATCATTATCATCATTAATCCTCTTGGTTGAGTCAGATTTTTAAAACAAATTCTTGCAACTATTAGGAAAATTCAAGAACCTGTATGGAAGCACATACAAACTTACAAGCACATGATAAAAGGTGAGTTGCAGAGTTTAAATTGAATATTGATCACACATGTCACGAAAAATTGTGCAATCTTTGCACATCAGATAATTAAATAGATCTTTAATTTTTAAACCAACTGATGGTAGAATTTCTTGGAGATCACTCAGTACTGTACCAGGTATTCTACTAAGCTGACAATTCTATATTAGCACAAAACACTGTGCAAATATCATATATTCCTCAGTGATAAACAGTCATTAACACAAAATACTGTGCAAGTACCATATATTCCTCAGCCATAAACAGTCATTAACACAAAACACTGTGCAAGTACCATATATTCCTCTACTATAAACAGTTATTAACACAGAACACTGTGCAAGTACCATATATTCCTCAGCAATGAACAGTTATGAACACAAAACACTGTACAAGTACCATATATTCCTCAGCGATAAAGTCGTTAACACAAAACACTGTGCAAGTACCGTATATTCCTCAACCCAAAACAATTAACACAAAAGACAGTGCAAGTACCATATATTCCTCAGCCATAAACAGTCATTAACACAAAACACTGTGCAAGTACCATATATTCCTCAGCCACAAACAGTCATTAACACAAACACTGTGCAAGTACCATATATTCTTCAGCCATAAACAGTTATTAATCCAAAACACTGTGCAAGTACCATATATTCCTCAGCCACAAACAGTCATTAACACAAACACTGTGCAAGTACCATACATTTCTCAACCAAAACCAGTCATTAACACAAAACACTGTGCAAGTACCATATATTCCTCAGCCATAAACAGTTATTAACACAAAACACTGTGCAAGTGCCATATATTCCTCAGTGATAAACAGTCATTAACCCAAAACACTGTGCAAGTACCATATATTCCTCAGTGATAAACAGTCATTAACCCAAAACACTGTGCAAGTACCATATATTCCTCAGCCATAAACAGTTATTAACACAAAACACTGTGCAAGTACCATATGTTCCTCAGCCATAAACAGTTGACAAAACTGATGACAAACAACACCAATGGCATCAGTGCAGAAATAAAGGTCAGTGGACAGAAGCTGGAAAGAGTCACAAGCTTCAAGCACTTGGGATCAGTTATCACAGATGAGGGCTCCAAACCAGAACTACTTTGCAGGTTTGCCCCGACAACAGCAACAATAAGGTTGAGACCAATATGGAAAGATACCAACATTGCCTTTGGTTCCAAAATAAGGATGATGTGCTCAATTGTCATATTCATCTTTCTGTATGCTGTGAAACATACACGCTCACATCAGATCTACAAAGAAGGATTCAAACCTTCAAAATGAAATGCTACCACAAGATCTTAGGGATCTCATACATTGACCATGTAACCAACAAAGAAGTCCACAACAGGATCCAATAAGCCATCGGATCCTATGAAGACCTCTTGACCACTGTAAAAAAAGCGCAAACTGATACGGTAAGGTCATGTCTCAATATCATCTGGACTGGCAAAAACAATCTTGCAAGGCACAGTGCGAGGGTGCAGAAGAAGAGGCAGACAGAAAAAGAGGTGGGAAGATAACATTAAGGAGTGGACAGGCATGGGATTTGGAGATTCCCAAAGGGCAGTAGAGAACAGGGAAAGCTGGAGAGAATTGGTTCTAAAGTCAACTGTGGTGCCCCAACAACCTCTTGGGTTAAGGGATTGATGATGATGATGATGATGATAAACAGTTATTAACACAAAACACTGTGCAAGTACCATATATTCCTCAAACATAAAGTTATTGAACATAACTTTTCATAAACATATCTTGTCCAAGACTTTAATTGAATAAAATATGTACACCTTATGATATCTACACAAGCTCTCCATGGTACATGCCATTTATGACATTTTGGAGTACCATATGTACTTGCTTACAAGTCGAGTCAAACTGCAAACATAAAATATCCATTTCTTCCTTAGAATAATACACCTGCAGATAAGGGTATATATCGTTTGTTCTACTGATTACTACTAACAAACTGCACAGATCCAGATCTGCCAGCACATTGTGCAACAGCAGATCCATGTCTGCACAGTTTGCAGTTGGACTTGACTTATAAGCAGGTACTGTGGGTTTTTTCTTTAAAGTTGCCCATCAAAGTGTGCAAATACCAAAATCAGTTTTTTGTGTTTCACTTATTACTTTTTACATCCTATATTACCAGTAATCATAGTGACAGAACAAGTTTGTGAATTGTTACCATGATGATGAAACAGGAGCATTTCTTGTTGATCTACACACAGCACAATTTATATTTCCTGACACATCACTGTGTATATGACAAGTTACACAAGTGTCTAATTACCATCAGACAATTTGTCTCCTATTTTAACATTTATATTATCATTCCTGTCTCTAAAATGATATGAAACAGATAAAAATACTCTAGTGAAACTCTTTTGAGAGAGAACATGTGAGGATCAAATGTCTGTTCCTTATCGTTATTTTTTTCAGCTGTACACATGAGTGACATTAGTAAGAATTTATCTGATAATTATATTCTTTGCCACATGCAATAAGGCATGATAGACAGACTGACAGACAGATGCATAGACAGAGTTAAGTGGACTGAGTTAAACAGGTAAACAGAAAGTTAAGTACATAGGTAAGTACATAAATATGTAGATAAATAAATAATGTACTTTAAAAAACTGCAATCATTTTGTAAAATCTTTTCCAACGATGACCCAGTGTCTACATTTGAATAAGGTGTGTGAAGGTCTCATTTAATGTTGGCTGATTTTTAACATCACTTTTAACACATTCTTGGCTTTATCATACAGAAAAAAATGAATGAAATGTGCATGCCATGGACACAATGTTGCACCTAGAATGGACTGGCCTGGGTAAATACTGACCTTGAGATCTTTGGAATCCTAGTTGGACTTTTTCATGGACACAATGTTGCACCTGGCATGGACTGGCCTGGGTGAATACTGACCTTGAGATCCTTAGATTCCTAGTCAGACTTTTCCAAGGACACAATGATGCACCTGGCATGGACTGACCTGGGTAAATAATGACCTTGAGATTCTTGGGATTCCGAGGCTGACTTTTCCAAGGACACAATAACGCACTTGGCATGGACCTGCCTGGTGCATTCTGACCTTGAGATATTTTGTTTCTTGGTCCAATGCTCCACCAAAAGAACTTATGTGTCTCTTTCCAAAGAACTATTTGTGTTTCAAATACTTACAAATAACAACAAAACAAACTTTATACTGGTACAAAGGATACATAAATTTAGCTTGATTAATTGCCCTTCCAAATCGGGTAATAAATTTTGATGGTAAAAAAGAATTATAGATTATCTCCTGACAGTGATCACAAAGAAATAATAGCTAATAGTTTATACATATGGTTACTTTCTGGTGAGCATTTATTTGGTTTAGGTAAAAATTCATTCTTTATCCTCAAGGCACTCATACAATTTATGACTGACATTTGTGAAGCAAACCTCTTTGCATGCTAAAATAATCTACTGACGGTACTACCATCTTTACTCACTTATAAGTCAAACTGCAAACAACAAAGATCCTGATCTGCCATAGCATAATGGCCTGCGGATCATGATCTATGTTGTATGTTCTACTGCTTATTCTTAACAAACTGCATGGACTCAGATCAGCTGATGCATTATGTGACAGTAGATCTGGGTTGGTACAGTTGGACTCATGTTATAAGCAAGTATATCCGGTAGATAATTTGTGTTTGCTGTAACATGAATGGTTTGTATATTATGCATCAATTAAATGCATCAATTAGTTGATGGTTGTGAAAATGCCTGATTCTTTAATGGCATCATACATGGGGTTCTCCCAAGAAAGAAATGATAAACAATTGTGTGTTGCATTTCTGAAAACTGCCTGAAGAATAGTCCAAGTGGCTTATATAGCATGTGTTGTATTTCTGAAAACTGCCTGTAGAATAGTCCAAGTGGCTTATATAACATGTGTTGCATCTTTGAATACCATCTGAAGAATAGGCCAAGTGGCTTGTATAGCACATGTTGCATCTCTGAAAACTGCCTGAAGAATAGGCCAAGCAGCATATATATTATGCACTGCATCTCTGAAAACTGTCTTAAGAAAAGGGAAAGCAGCTTATATAGTAACACATGTTGCATCTCTGAAAACTGCCCAAAGAAAAGGCCAAGAACCTTATACAGTAGCATGTGTTGTATGTCTGAAAACTGCCTGAAACCCCCACCCACCCGCCAAGTACAGTTTGCTCTCCTCTGTATAAAACTTTTCCATGGGATTCATAATGTGACCAAACAAATCTATAAAAATAAGGTATTTAATGACGTGGAACATATAATTGGTTTTCATTAGCAAAAGACTAAAGTGAAAGCAAGACATTCAAAGGATTTTACATGTCACCTGAACCTCTGTTCGATACAGATACATATATGCTTTCACACATATATGACAGAACCAGTACATTAAATAAGTAGATTTTGAAATTTTGATTGTATGATTGCCTTCTAAATAAGTAAGATTATTTTTATTAGCATATATTTTATGCATTTTAATGGGACTGAAAACAAGTGCATTTTTTACCATCATATGCATTCTTTTCATATTGAAATAAATAAGCAAGTTTTATACTTGAATCCAATTATGGTGGCAAATGTAATAATAATAATAATAATAATAATAATAATAATAATAATGATAATAATAATAATAATAATTAATTAATACAAGTCAGTGTGTTGTCAATTAAATAAACAAGAAAGAGTTGTATATCTAATGGTTCACTGCAAAGAATTTTTAAAAAAATCCTCATGCATTTTTGGTTTCCTCCACAAGTTCATAGCCTTGTGATCACTGATGATAATCATTGTGATTATTAAGTTTCACACTTAACAGGCTCTCAATAGTTTTCTGGTCCAGATATTTCCTTGAATCACAAAGTATTTTTCGATGAATGGAGAATGTCCTCTCCTTACCAGCACTGGAATGTGGCAATGACAGAAATTTGGATGTATTCTCAAATAAGATGTTCAAAGTGGGTGTGTTTATTACTGGAGAATCATTGCTTCTAAAATGGAGCATGAAATTATGATAAATTTAGAAAAGGAAATAAATCATCAACAATATTACTTGCAAATAAATGAATCAACACACAGTTTATACAACATATACAGCTGGTCATAAATTAACTTTTTTGTGGTTTTTTTTTTCATGCTAACTTTATTAAAAATTTAAAATATTTAATAGTATTAAAATATAACTGGTTTACAGTTTCTTGGAGCAAAGCAGTCACCAATAGTTTTGTCCAAACTAGGTTTCTTCTTTTCTGAATGTTGCCATTTGACAAAGTGAAAATAAAGGAATGATCTTTTAACAAAAGTTCTGTTGAACAAATTATTAAAACTTCAGCAAAGATAAAAATAAAACTCATTAACCTATCACATTTACAGCAATCAAAACATTTTATTCAAAAAGAAGCTATCGCAAGTGTTTAATTATGTGTCAAATAGACTGCAATTTGTCCAACATTCAACCAAGTGTTTACTTGTGGGTCAAATAGACCACAATTAATTAGTCCAACATTTAATCAAGCATTTACTTGTGAGTCAAACAGACCACAATTAATTAGTCCAACATTCAACGAAGTGTTTACTTGTGAGTCAAACAGACCATATTTACTTAGTCCAACAACCAAGTGTTTACTTGTGAGTCAGACAGACCACAATTAATTAGTCCAACATTCAATCAAGTGCTACTTGTGAGTCAAACAGACCACAATTAATTAGTCCAACAACCAAGTGTTTACTAGTGAGTCAGACAGATCACAATTAATTAGTCCAACATTCAACCAAGTGTTTACTTGTGAGTCAAACAGACACAATTTAGTCCAACATTCAACCAAGTGTTTACTTGTGGATCAAACAGACCACAATTACTTAGTCCAACAACCAAGTGTTTACTTGTGAGTCAGACAGATCACAATTAATTACTCCAACATTCAACCAAGTGTTTACTTGTGAGTCAAACAGACCACAATTTAGTCCAACATTCAACCAAGTGTATACTTGTGGATCAAATTGACCACAATTGCTTAGTCCAACAACCAAGTGTTTACTTGTGAGTCAGACAGACCACAATTAATTAGTCCAACATTTAATCAAGTCTTTACTTGTGAGTCAAACAGACCACAATTAATTCGTCCAACATTCAACCAAATGTTTACCTGTGAGTCAAACAGATCACAATTAATTAGTCAAACATTCAACCAAGTATTTACTTGTGAGTCAAACAGACCACAATTAATTAGTCCAACATTCAATCAAGTGTATACTTGCAAGTCAAACAGACCACAATTAATTAGTCCAACATTCAACCAAATGTTTACTTGCAAGTCAAAAAACCACAATTAATTAGTCCAACATTCAACCAAGTGTTTACTTGTGAGTTAAACAGACCACAATTAATTAGTCCAACATTCAACCAAGTGTTTACTTGTGAGTCAAAAGGACCAAAATTAATTAGTCCAACATTCAACCAAGTGTTTACTTGTGAGTCAAACAGACCACAATTAATTAGTCCAACATTCAACCAAGTGCTTACCCATGTATCAACCAGACTGCAATTAAATAGTCCAACATTCAACCAAATATTCCCATTAAGGTAGCAGTATTCCCATAAAGGTAGCAGTATTTCCATTAAGGTAGAATGCTTCTGAAAAATTTATGCTTACTGCACTGTTCAAAATGGCCTCATCATTACATCATTTTATTGAAATGAAGTCACTTTTACCAAGGTGCATTATACTGCTAGGAACACTGAAAAAGATTGGACTTGAACTGACATGGTTTCTGTTTCTTTCTTATTTAATGAAAAAGAAAATTTATTGGCACACACTTTTAATAACTGCAGAACAGCCCTGTAAAAAAAAAGTCAATAGCACAATGAAAAAAACAACAACAAAAAGCGTCAACATACAACCCTTTTTCTCTATGTTCTCTATGCGCCGGCAGATATGGGTCTGTGCAGCTTGTTAGGAGTAATCAGGAGAACAAATAACATAGACCCTGATCTGCAGGCTCATTATACTATGGCAGATCTGGAGCTTTGTTGTTCACAGATTGACTCAACTTGTAAGAGAGTGAATACAGCATGAGAAACTGACCCACAGACAAAATTCAACTAGACAGAGACTGAGATAATACTATATGCCCATTCAATACTCACAGACTATTTTTCTGGCACAGGCTATGCAAAAATAAATCAAACCTTACAGTAAATTCTGTAAAAAAAATTTCAGTTACCTGAGGATTCTTTAAAGCTTTTGTAATCTGTGCAAACAAATGTGAGCCTGTGTGGGCCTTTAAATAAAAATAAATCTGTGCACATAATGACTTTGGAGATGTCTAAATGATTTGTATAATACTTCAATCCACAATGGAGAAATAATGACTTTTATTTATCATATCTGATCTTTCTTAACACACATCTTCACATAATATTAAAGAATTATTGTTTACTGACACTGAAACTTCATGGCCTGGGAGTCTTATAGGTTGAGATATTTTCTTTTTCATTTAGTGAAGCAAAATCCCTTACCTCAGAGGCAATATCTTCAGAGACCTTCTTGCATTCTTTCCTTCATATGTTTCACCCATCTTGATCAAACTGATGCTCCATACATAAAAATGACTGACAAAATGTGTGAACCACTTTATGTTTCTTGACAAGTACATATCAGATTTGATGCGTGCAAATTTGGCTGAGCTAATAATTCATTACATTCTTGAACAAACTGAGCTGTCAAGAATTCAATTATTCCACCAAATTCTTTATCAATATCTCTATGTTTATATTTGGATCACAACAGATTCAAAGCGAAATTGATGTCAATGCCTCTGATGAAGATAAAAAAGAAAAATAATATGATTGACAAGTACCTGTAATATTATGAGATAAACAACAAATTAAAATATGCAAAACATGACAATGAAGATAATGATTTGTCAGCAATTCACACACACACACACACACACACACACACACACACACACACACACACACACACACTAAAAGCTAAGCAAACAACAGCTTTCACATGGTTTGTAACCAATTTGTATCTACTGTCATTCAAGTCATGAACAGCTTGTTATTTTAAAAGTAACATGTAACTGCTAATTTTGATACTGTCATTTTTTAAACAAAAATGGATTTCAAATAATGACTCCTCTATAAAAACCAATCTAAATCCAAGATATATTTTTTAAACTGTAAAATGCCCTTTTCTCAAAATAATAAGAAATAATTTGGATCAAATGAATGTTTGAGAAATTTTGGTTGGAACTGACAAGAAACATCCCCTTACACAGTTGTCTGATATATTTTTCCTTTTACACAATTCTGTTTGAATTAAAAAATGTATAACAAAACATTGATACATATACCTAAATAGTCTAATAAATTAATCATTCTAATAGAAAATCAATAAAAAATTGAAAATGAAAATCATAATACCATGTTCAGAGGCTGTTGACTGATCTTTTAGCAAATAACATTACATGTAGTAATAGAATCCAAAACTTCACTTATTCTTCCAAATGCATGATTATCATCTAATTTTACAGCTGATGAATGTCACTCATCAACCTTGATTAGAGCCATTAAAATAAGGCAAACAAAATAATTAATTTAAATCAGATTTATTTTCTTTAAATTTTTCTATATTTCTTACACAAATAAATTGGACACAAGTTGCAGATCGAGAGACTTGAAAAAAATTTTGTATATAATTTCAAAAAATGAGCAATACATTGTAGCTACATTACAAAAAAATGCATGAAAGCAACAATTATTTTTCTAAATTGATTAAAATCAGATGTTAGTATTCCACTATGAACATAAACATTCCACATCCAAAATATAAAATTTAAATGCAACTTCTGTCCTCATCGATGAAATGAAATGTCTAAAGATAAACTTTTTTTCGCTTGCTAAAAGTCAAGAATGCACCTCTGATATTTACTCATTACCAACTGAGCATGCACACTTCGGAAATTTAAATGAACATTTTCTTTTATTTATTCGAGTGGTATATATGGTTTATACCAATAACGCAACCAGTGCAGGGGAAGTAACTCGTCAAAATGTTAAGCTAAATGTTGCAATTTCCATAACGGCATTTTACAGAAATATGATATCAAATCTTCTTGATTACTGAAATTTAACCCTCTTGATTCAAAATCCTACATAGAGTATTCCAAGACCACTGTTATTTGCTTATCTCACTAGACCAATTATAACAATAAAACAATGAAAAATGGTAGGAATATTTCATAAAGACAAAGTACTTGGTATAAAATATGTACCTCACTCATGACAAGATCAGAATTCTCACCTGTGGATCAATTTTATTGTTCTCTTCATCCTCCTCATCAATTTCAAAATACAGGTCAGTCTTAGTGATGGACATCATACCATTGATGGCAACCCCAGGAGTTATAAGTTTACAACTTGTGGACAAGGCAACAGGGCCTAGGAAAAGAAAAGTATTATTATTTACATCGTTTGTTAGTGACCCAAGTCAGTTAAGAAACTTACTGAGCAAGGCACATGCACTAAGCCCAGGTACATTTCTAATGACATGGTATCATTCCATAGCAGGTAAAAAAAAAACAAAAACATGCATTAAATTTACTTCAATGATGACCTTAATGCATGTGGAAGCATGGTTGAGAAATACTTTTAGACAAAAGGTTGTCATTCTAAATGAGAGTATGATCTTAGACTAGGTATCCACATGGCTCACCCTGACTAATGAGAACATAAATAACTAGTCAAAGGTGGGCTTAAAAATCCCTTGTATTATCTATATTATTGGGTCACCAAGTGAGTGTGTCCGTACACATAAATGCCTATATCCACAACTAAGTGTTCCATTAATTTTAGAGGATATGAGCTTAGTCAAGAGGGTATGAAGCCTGGTGTATACAAGCAAGGTGTTGGGTGTCAAATTTCACAGACCCAAGTTCAAGTCTCAGATCGAAATAAGTTGTACATATAGGCAGGGATTTTTCAACTTTTATGCAGGAAAGGACAACTGAGATTAATTTTACAAAATTTGTTGGACTTCAGTCCTGCAAATATTGAAGCAAACAACACAATCCTTAAAAAAATATCGCTGGTCAACACAGAAATTATTTTTCTGGCCATTGGGCAGGTAATGAAATTAAACACTGGAAATGACACAACATCAGGTAATATGAATAATGAATCTCAAGTAAAATATCTGAATCAAATAAAAAAAAAAACGAGTGTTCTTGCCTCTGAATGGTATTCAATGACTAAAATGAAACACCTGAAATCCTGGCATATCAGGGTATACAATTTTGGCCGCGAGTAAAATTCTAACAAAGTTGTTGCTGAATACAGCCACTGATGTACAAGATATGTGACCTCATAAAATTTAAGCACAGCACTCAACATTGTTAATGTTGTTGATGTTGGTGCCATTGTAACAACAAAAAGGTAACAATGTTTTGCCATTCATGAATGAGAATACAATAGTCCCCCTCTTATACAGCCACCCCTTCTGCACCAGGAAAGTGGCCTTATAAGACGGGTGGCCTTTCCAGAGGGGGAATAAATTTTTTGAGAGAAGTATATGTAATGTACGTAGTAAGAAAGCTACACTCTTCAAAGCATTTAATATCTTCGTTTAAAAGTAACATTAATTATTAAAAGGTTCTTCTTGTTATAATAATAGACTTATTTCAACTGAATATGCATTAATAGTTCTTATTCTTGTGTAAGCGTGATATGCGAGCGGGTGTTGTTGTCATGCACATTGCAAAACCATTCAAAAACATCATTTAAATCTTGGTACATACATAATTCTCTTTCCATTTGCTCCATTTTCTCACTGCTGCTGAATAACCTCCTTATCGGTTACGATGTTGTTTATTCGAGTCTTTTCAACATAGAATTGTTTTATTCGAGTCTTTTCTACCTTAAATCGTTCAGCAAGTTCCCCCTCCCCAATTCACCCGATGTCGAGTAGAATAACCGACTTTTTTTTCTAAAATAATCGTCTCCATTTATGTGATGACATGTTAATGTTTTGTAATGGTTCATTTGGATGTTGCTAACTGCATGCGATTTAATTATGCAGACGAAACTTTTGCAGAGCGGACGAAATGCCTTCTTCGTAAAGGAATGTGTTGTCACGTGATTTTTCGGTCTTTGTCTGGTACCCTGATTTGTTCAAGGCTAATTTCTCTCTGTGTGTCTGCAAAAATCTATTTTTAGATTATGCTGACCCTGTTATGATCTTGACAATTACGTCCAGTTGTAATCATCAGTGTTGCCAAATACAAGACTGATAAAACAACTTTTCTGCATTTAAACAAAATGCCATGTGTTTTTTAAAAGGCAGCGATCTTGTCACGTGATTCATTAGTCGCAGTCTGGTACCCTATTTGTGTTTACATTTCTTTACACTAAGGGAGAGAAGCCAAAATGGCTTTGATATGTACGCAGATTTGATCTGAACAATAGCACCTCGCGGCCATTAGGATTTGTAATCTTGACAATTATTGTCAGTAGTAACAGCCACTAATCGTGAAAATGAACAAGCTCAACATCTTACTAAGGGAAGCCATAAAGGCTATCAAATCATTTTCCTGCTGACTTGTGTATTGTACATCAATATACCACCACTTCCTAGCTGTTACTACTGTTCAATAATTGTAGTCTTAACAATTATCAGAGTGACTGAACCGGACATCTCATGATAACACAGCAGTAAGGCTAATCGGATTACGTGTACTTACCTTTTTGTACGGATTAAAATTTGAGTCTTTCTTGGCTTTATGGAATAAATGTGGCTTCTCGTGAGGCATAAATGATATAATATTAACCCTAGTGGTACATGTACTTTAGTCAACACTTCTTTCAGGAACGATAACCTGACATCGGGAAACAGAAATCGGATTACTTAACACATGTTATGAATAAAATTCGTTCTGGATACATATTACAAAATAAAATGTGGCCACTTGTGAGGGGTAAATTTTATATTTTTGCACTAATATGCTGGCTGCTGGTCGCGTTAGCGGGGTGGCCTTTCTTGAGGGGTACTTTTGAACACAAATTTGTCGGTGCCGTCAGATTCTGGCCTTAAGGAGCGGGTGGCTGCTGGTCAGGAGGGCCGTTCAAGAGGGGAACTACTGTATATATATATATATATATATATATATATATATATATATATATATATGCAATCAATAAATGAATATGCTTTAATCAACTGTTAAGATACTTCAATGAACTGAGAAATTACCTGCAAATTCCTGTTCAAATTCCCTCTCTTCCATCATAAGTTCCTCGTCTGTGTAGTCTGGGACCTGCTGCTGAGATCTCTTGTTGTCCATGTGGGAATGAAATTTCTCCCAAGCCTGGCTGACTGCATCCTCTGTAGCACCTGTAGTTGACCAAAAATGTGAATGCATGTTCTATTGGTAGTGATCTTGTTTTTTATTTATTTTTACTTCCTTAATCAAGCACATTCAGAAGATAAGACTAATCTATTTTATCAAAATCTCTAATGAATATGAATGACACTACACTGTTTGTCTCCCCTTATTATGTGGCAGCAATGAACATGAAATTATTTACTTTGACAACTTGCCCTTGTTATAATTCCTTTATTATAATCCAATTCTGGATTTAAATTTGGTACCACTATTAACCCCATGATTAAAATTTTACTCTGAATTGGTCTATTCAATATATGACAATATGGATGAAAAGAGAAGAAAATGAAGCTCAGAACTACAGCTTTGTTTCCTTTTTAAAATATTATTTGACAAAACTGAATGCAAAAACAATACAAAGGATAAGAATATATTTAATTTACAATAAAATAAAACTCTTTCTATATGTTGGACCAGTGTTTTGTTTACTCCCTCCTCCCCCGACACACACAGAGGCAATCATCAAATTTAAGAGCATTCTCGCTATTCCAGAGAACAGTACGTAACACATCTGCAGTTATGGATTCCAACTGTCATGTTGTACCAATGGAATGATGTATTATTATTAGTATTGCTTATGTTATTCAGCATCCAGTTTGCCAATACATTTTTGTTCTGTTCTGTTCTTAATCTGATATTGATGTATCATTAATATGTACGTCCCTTTTAGACATAGAAACTTCTTGTTTTTTTTCAGGTGTAAATACAATAAATGGTTCCTCTATTGCAAATACATTTGTCCTACTTTAAAAAGATGTGGTTTATCATCAACTGAACAACAATGTCATTTATTAAACTTAAATTCTCATTAAATATCCTTCAAAATAAGAAATAATGAATTTGTGCAAAAGTGTTGTATAGGTCTACCATTATTATTATTACTATTGCAAACGAAAGATGAACTGACAAGGTTTATCACTTTATGTGATTTGTATTTTAAGTTTGTCATTGATCAAGGAAAATTATTTTGTATAGTTCAAATATGTCAAATACATGTAATTATTTTATAAGCAAATATGTTATGCATTTCAAAGAATTGGTGTCATTGGCATTGTATTGCTTACCTCCCTTGACTCAGACATAAATTCTCTGCATTACAAGCTAAACCTGACACTACTTAAACTGCATATAAAATATACCAGTCAGATTATACATAAAATTTTATAACTGATTTATAATCTTACGATCTTAAGTCATTTTTATCAAATAAATTGTCCTTTTATTGCTAATTTTTCAAGGAAGTATACATGTATATATCTTGAAGTACTTCTCAGTCTGTTGAAGTAACAATTTGTACAGTTTTCTAAAGTCCTGATTGTTCTAAATAAGCAATATTAACAATGACTTATTAAAACCATCATTCAAAACTAACCTTAGAGGGTTAGGTTTATTTTGACCAGTTTCAGCAAACATTAGTTTCATGCATTGTATAAGCTGTATTATGATCACGAATGACCCACAAACAACTACTATGATACGGGGTTAGGGTGGGGTGGTAAATCTTTATTTAGCAATACAAAAATGCCTTTATAAAGCAGAATTTCAACACTTTTTGTAACACCCCCCCTCCCAAACCCCAAACAACAAAAGGACATGTTACAGAATTTTGACATCTGTAGGTTTTATATTTTATCTTCATCTTCACATTTATTTGGAAGGGTTTATGTTCATAAATATTTTTGCAATTTTTGTAATGTACTCACTGTTGTGCAGAGGTGCCATAGAACTCTATTACTAACAAACATATTCACAACAAAAAGTGACCGCTCCAGTGGCCTTAGTGGTTAGAGCATCCACGTTGGATGCGGGAGGTCGGGGGTTTGAACCCCGGTTGAGTCTTATCAAAGACTTATAAAAATGGTACTAACAGCTGCCTCGCTATGTGCTCAGCATTAAGAGGTTAGTGTTAAGACTGGTTGTCCTGGTGTCAGGATGAAGTGTCTGGGTGGAACATCATGCTACATGTCTGCGGCATGATGCCCCAGTGCTAGACATCACTTTAAACTGCTACACTGCAGACATCGTAGCAATATGACTGAAAAATTGTTAAAGCTACGTTAAAAATCCAAATCACACACACACACACACACACAACAAAGAGTAAATTTTAGTAAACTAGTGCTAAAACTAGACAAGACAAAAATACAATATATATGGAGAATGTGTCCAGTTAAGACGAGTATGGAAACGGATGGCTTGAAAAAATCTCAGCATCACCTGTCACAAAACCAATACTTACACCAACACAAAATGTATGACTGTGAAAGAAATCCACATAGATTCATTTATACCTTTGTCTTGCTATGCATTAATACAATCTGGACAATTTATACCTTCGCCTTGCTATTAATTAATGCAAGCAACACAATTTATACCTTGGTCTTGTTATATACTAACGCAAACAAAACCCAATAATTTCATACCATGTTCTAAGGCAGCTTTTAAGGTAGCTTCAGGATGAGTAGAGCCATTGGAGTTTTGAATTAATCTACGCCTTCTTCTGGAATCATCCTCCCACACATCCAGCATCCAAAACTCCTCAGCTCTGGAAAAAAA
Organism: Megalonaias nervosa; assembly: GCA_016617855.1. Classification (NCBI taxonomy): domain Eukaryota; kingdom Metazoa; phylum Mollusca; class Bivalvia; order Unionida; family Unionidae; genus Megalonaias; species Megalonaias nervosa. The sequence continues at coordinate 22,856 of JAECUM010013909.1, forward strand.
AAACCACAAAAAGGATTACATTAGCTACTTGAATATTTTTTTTTTTAAGTTCTGCAAAAATCAGAATTAGAAACAATGTATATGCATAATAATTCCATGAAAGAAATGTGTTTACGGTACATAAATGAACCACTACAGTGACCTTAATACAGCACCTAACCAAGGCATTATGATGCAATTAATGGACAGAAGGGATGGACCAGCAAGGGTAACACTATATGCCCTTTCACATTCATGGTGCAGCATACAAATTCTATGCAAAACTTATAGGTGAAACATTCTATGTACAGTGACCAACTACACACCTTACAAGCCATGCAAGAAAGAGTGACATCTGCTGATCAAATATAACATTACAAAAATTCCAATGAAATGCTTACCAATCCAATCACTGGCTATGTGTGAATCATTAAACTGATAGGGTATTGTAGTTCGACAAGAGCTAGTGAGTACATTTAGTATAAAATATAAAAGTTCACATCTTTTACAACTTCAACAGTTTAATCTAAGTTTTCTGAACTTTTCATCATATACCTGACTAGATTTGTGTTTGTGACAGGCATGCCCCTGCTGAAATCTTGCAAGCAGGACAATGTAGGGCCAGCAAGAACAAACTTTGTCCCAAAGTGGCAGTATAATACTTAATATATTTTGTACTAAATTATCTACAATTAAAATTTTACCACTGCTGGCACACACCTTGAAATGTAAGTTGAGTTGAAAACCTAACTGAAATCAATTCCTATGTATTTCAATGATTTTTCCCCCTTAACATTTTCATTCTGAACACTTGGCTATTTCAAATGCTTGCCTTAAAGGAAAATAAACTCTAGTTTTCATTTGTGCCTAGAATAAATACATTAAGTGAATGGAATATATACAAAGATTTTATTCAGATCTAATCCTTGGTTTGAAAGATAATTAATATCCAACATTTACATCTACAGACTGGACTTTACTGTCACCATAATAACTGTGATGTCAATATGTCAAATCTGGTTAACCAATTCACTGTTGCAATAAATTTTGTTTTGGATTACTGAAAGCAACAATCACACATAACAACAATGTTAAACTATATAGTAAATAATGAAGTTGAAACCCTATTATGAAGATATCACAAGGAAACAATTTATAAGGTCGTCAACTTTGTGCAACCAACTCAGGGAACCTAGCACTTTTCACTATGACTGGATTACTGATTTGTTACCTATCTCAAATTTTTATCAAGAAAGTGACAGATACTTCTAAGAGATGTATTTTTTTTATATGAAATCAAATTACATCCAAAATAACCACAAAATTTACTAAAATCAGTCCAAGCTTTGAGTCACTTTCAATTCATTGACAACTTGACTAATAATTGAATGTATCAGGAACATCACTGTATGTATTACTACTGCTCTCACAGGTGAAGAACTTACAAATATGGTGACATCCTATGCACTAGGAAAACTGATGACCGCAATAATGAATGAAGAGTAATTACAAAAGTTCTAAAAACCAAAACTTTGGTAAATATTGAATTTTCTACACATTTTACCTTTAATAAAATGGATTTGTCACCAGCAGTCCTTTTTCCTTTCAGGACACATTATGTACAACTATACAACTGCATTAGCCAAATTCAACTTCTTTTCCTTGTAGAATTGCTCTAAAGCAAACAGTCTCTAGAGTTACCTCCCCTGTGCAGGCATTTAAGCTACATTAACCTAACATTGATATAATTCACACTAGTTTAGCCATAATTCACACTAGATTAGCCCTATAATTGACAATCAAACAACCAAAGAAATGACTAGTTTGAAAATGTGCCAAGTTAAGTTCTTGGCATTAACTTCAAGTGCTGTTTGTTGCCAAGCCATTATTGAACAGATTTGTACAGTCATAAATAGCACCTTAAATAATAAACAAAAAAACACAAAGACAAGTCATACATTTCAAGTATGTCACAAACTATAAACATCTCTAATTCTAACAGTCCTCAACTACTGATATATATAAGTAGAAAGATGTATGTACCATGGTCCCTCACTATAAAACCCCTCTATATACCACTGCTCCTGTCATAATATAGGTATGGTCAAGGATTCCATGAAATTGGTCAAAATTTGTTCTATCATTGCCACTTGATTTCTTTCAATTCGTTTTATTTCTTGGCTCATGAGAACTAATTATAATGTAACTAGAAGGGTTTTCTTTTGCAAAGCAAAAGCATGTGTTTCCCTCCCCACCCAATACTTGATGACAACTGATGTCTTTCTGTGACACTCGTATTTAAGAGAAGGAGTTAGAATCCTAGACAATAAAACAAAATAGATTTGTGTTGTAAAACATTGCAGAAGAAATAAGTAACAAAAAAAGTACATATACTGCTCTTAGTGTTGTTCCGATTATAGATTATAATTGATTATCGGTTGGTTGAGTGAACCAGTAAGATAATCGATTGTGAAACCCCATAATCGGTTGTGGAAAGGGAGACTACTTCTTTTTATCTGCATGCAAAACACAAAGGTTAGTAAAATTCCTGTCTAAATAATAAGGTATATAGGACTTCCGATCCACTACAATCAATCTGAATTATTTGTTCCCTTCATAACTTAAAATAAACTCCGAAGAAGCAAACTTTCATTAGGAACATACAGTCATTATTACATCATTTTACTGTTAAAGTGTTGAGTTAATAAATTTAAACAAATTTTGATGACTTGTTTCAGTTTAAATGTAAAATCCTTTGTAGTATTTGTAGTTTTTCAGTTACATAAAACTGATCAGCCATAAAAAGTTGCTTTCATTTAACAAAGTTTTAGAACAAAAATAACAAAGCACAATAAAACAAAATGTAATATAGGTAAAACCCATAATAATGCGATTCATTTTAACATGATTCCGCTTATAAAAAATGTGATGGCAGCATGGCTCCCAGTTTTTAATTTAAGGTGACCTCTCTTTTTAACATCCTAAATACATGCTCTCGGAAAAGCCGATTAGTCAAATCCTTTGCAGATTATATGATCAAGAGGTTAATTAAAACTGATGACACTGAAATTTTATTGCACATTTTCTATGGGAAAGTTTTGTGAAAAATTTGTTAATGCAATCCCGCTTATATCGCGATGTTATTCTTTGGACCCTGAGCATTGCGTTATAATGGGTTTACCCGTATTTTTATCAGGTTAAAGTATGCATATCATTAAAAGAGATTGCTCCTGTATATTTATTAATATTTTTAATTCTAGATCAAGGATATAACTGTATAACAAACAAAATTAAAATTTGCTCTCAGTAACCAATTATAATTGATGATCAGTTGGTTAAGTGGAACTGATTATCGATTGTGAAATTCTTACCGATTTCCATCCCTAACTGCTATGATTGGATTAATGACATGAGAATCAAATTGTTACCTAAATGAGCCTATAAAATGTGCATTATATTTCATTTATATACCTTAAAATCATTTTTGTTAATAATACCGGTAATAATAATAATAATAATAATAATAATAATAATTTAATAGTGTGCTTAATCTTTTAGAAAAGCAGTGTGATTTAAACCATCAAGTTAACACATAAGGGGATAAGAACAGTGTGCATACAGACAACATAAAACAAATGAAACACTATAAAGCAAATTAATTATTACACAAAATAGCAACATGAAACATATAAATGGGTTTACAAAAATAAGCTAAGAAGTCAAAATGAGTTTACAATATAGCATCAATCTAAACATAAGGACAAATGGATGAATGTCAAATTTATTTTGCTGGTGGAAAAGATGTGCCTCGAGAGCACTCTTGAATGTGAACATGGCCTCTTTGTGTCTGAGATCCAGCGGAAGTTCATTTCATGTAGCTGGGCCCTGATATGCAAATGAACGTTGTCCACAGAACTTAGTTTTTACCTTGGAAATACTAAGAAAACAAGTGTTAGCAAACCTGTAGTAGGCGTGTACACATGGATGAGATCAGAGAGGTATTTTGGACCAGAGGCAGTCCACAAAATGTAAAAGAAGTGATTTTGTGTTTGATTCTACTGTGAACAGGTAGCCAGTGGAGTCTATAAAAAAAGTGGGGTGGTGTGATCAGTTCTTGGTGTTCTAAGAATGATCCTTGCTGCAGTCTGTTGGACCTTCTGAAGTTTCAACAGAAGATACAGGCAGACCAGAAAGAAGACTGTTATAATATACAAGTCTAAAGGGTAATAAAGAACACGCATAGGTTTTTGTGGCATGAACTGTGAGAAGATTGCATTAGTGCTCATGCGTCTCAGCTCCAAGTATGCTGCTCTACAAATATTCAGGACATGCTGGTGCAGTGCTAGAGAGCTATCAAAAGTAACACTTAAAAGTTTCTAAGTGATTGTCTAAATTTAACTGGAGTGTCACTGATATTACTAGATTCTGGTAAATAGTGGACTTTAGAAAAAATTTTTTAGGCAACAAGCATGGCTTCAGTTTTATTATCAGTCATTTGTAGCTTAGTACACCTCATCCATGACTTAACATCAGAGACACTCTTCTCTATGCTTTGGATGGTGGAAGCAGAAATGGCCTTAGCAAACACAGGGACCGGTTTGAATCATTTTGGTGGGGCCCCCTGTGAGCATGGTATATGATACTGAACTTAAAATTTTCTTCCATCGCTTTAAAATTACTTACTATCTATAGATTTTAAAGATTACTAATGCATGGGGCCCAATTAGGCCAAATCGGTCCAATCGGCCTAAGGCTGGCCCTGGGTGGAAGCAACTTCATTTGGACAGCCAGATTTATACAGTCAACTGGTGGGACACAGGATGGTGATTTATAACACTTGATAGGGGCTATGTGTATAGAAGAAAGAAAATTGGTCCAAGAACAGACCCTGATTATCTTCCTCAAAACAGTCCAAGTCCAGAAAGTTTAAAAAATTAATAAATGAAGTGAACAACTGCTTTTATAACCTGAAAATCTAATCAGGTCATCTACATATTAATATAAACAAGATCATGAAATTCTGTCTACCTCAAGTAATTTTTGCTTAAACATGCTTACAAGTTTTGGGTAAAAAAATGTCCAAGACTAAAAATGTGTAAAACACTGAACACTGAACAAGGTAAGTCACCAGAGCCTTATCAGGTCTTGAGAGCCAAACAAGGTAGCTAACAAGGTATCTAAAAAGATATAAATCTGGTAAAGTTAGGCTCAATATTTTTTTTAACCATCATGTTTACAACCAGATAGACAGTACAAAACCTCCCTTGGGGTTGGGGTGGGGAGGTAATCCACATTATGATGTCCCCTGTATATGTCTGAATGTACATGTTGTATCATGACAGCTGGAACATCCCTCAATATAAGACACGCTTAGTTATAATGGGTCATGCATAACTGGTTAAAGGCATGTACATCATATGGAAAAGCCACCAAAATATAAAACAATGTACATTATATGAAACAGCTACCAATGTTAAAGATATGTACATCATTTGGAAAAACCACCAATGCTAAAGGTATGTACATCACATATGAAACAGCCACCAATGTTAAAGCTATGTACATCATATGGTAATGCCATCAATGTTAAAGGTATGTACACATGAAAAGAGTATATAAAAACGTTTGAAAAATCTATGTAAAGAGAACATATAATGTCCACCTACTTTTTATTTGGATCACCCCATGCTCCATGTTTGTTGCTGAGAATATTGACAACTTTATCCTTGAGTTTAAATGCAACAGAGCGGTCTCTTCTTTTAGATGATGTGATGAGGTGATCACACAGTTTTTCCTCCTCTCTGCGATCTAGCATGGACTGGGCACATAAAGACTGTTAACAGAAATGTTAAATTACCATATGTACTCAGGTGCAAATTGAATCCAACTGCAAATTGGGCAGACCCAGATCTGCCTTTGCATAATGCACCAGCAGATCTGGGTCTATGCAGCTTGTTAGGAGCAATCAGTATTACAACCAGGGCAGACCCTGACATGCCAACACTTTATTAAATTCTGAGTCTCTGTTGTTTGCAGTTGGACCCGACTTATAAGCAAGTAAAGATGGCATATTATAAGTATATTATTACTGTACAACACACAGTAGTAAGGAGTCATTTGTATCAACATTCAATTTCCAATATATTTGAAAGAAATTTCAGACCCTTTTATTGTTATATTTAAAGTCTTTATAATGTATTTATATTCATTTTAGTACTATAATTATTCCACTTTAAAGAACACTTTATTTTTCCACTTTAATTAACACTGTATTCTTTCACTTTAATTAGCACTATATTCTTCCACTTTAATTAGCAATATATTCTTCCACTTTAATAAACACTATATTCTTCTACTTTTATTAACACCATGTTCTTCTACTTTAATTAGCACTATATTTTTCCACTTTAATTACCACTATATATTTACACTTAATTTAACACTATATTCTTCCACTTTAATTAGCACCACATTTACATCAATGTACTGTTCTAACTACATGTTGCTGTACTATAATTTTCCACTTTAATAAACTCTATACTTTTCCCCCATAATTAGCACTATATTTTCCACTTAAATTAACACTATATTTTTACACTTTAATTAACACTATATTTTTTCACTTTAATCAGCACTATATTTTTCCATTTAAATTAATTCTTCCACTTTAATTAGCACTATATTCTTCCACTGTAATTTGCACTATATTTTTTCCACTTTAGTTAGCACTATATTCTTCCACTTCAATACTATATTCTTCCATTTTAACACTATATTCTTCCACGTTAATTAGCACTATACTTTTCCATTTTAATTAGCACAGTATTTACATGGACGTAATGTTCTAAAAACATGTTGCTTTTATTGATGGTCACAGATATTTTCATTGTACAGGGTGACAATTATTTATTTGTCGTTTTTCCAATTTTAATTAGCACATACATAGATATAATCTCCAAGACAAGACATTCATATGAAAACATAACCAACCTCAAATTCTGCATGTTTTTGTACATCTTCAGCCCTCATTCTGTTGAGAATGAACTCTGCCTCATTTGCTACCCTCACTATGTGATCCCTGGTGGCATGGGCCAGCAGTCTAGATGAGGCAAAAGCTTGTATCAACATTTATATAAACTTTAAAAACTAGAAATAAGATCAATGATTTAAATTACTATGTAGATTAGACACAAAATCATAATCTAAAATAAGATCTGTATACTGACCAAGTACAATGGGAAAATACGTATTTGTAAGTTTCACATAAAAAAAGATGGTAACAGCTACCATATATACTCACTTATAAGTCGAGTCAAACTGCAAACAACAAACACCCTGATCTGTTTTAACATGATGCACATGCAGACCAGGGTCTATGCTGTTTGTTTTGCTGATTATTCCTAACAAACTGCACAGATCCAGAGCTGCCAGTGCATTATGCAATGGCAGATCTGGGTCTGTGCAGTTTGTAGTTGGACTCGTCTCATAAGCTAATATATTTATTATATTTTGCCTTGATGGTTAATATTGTATTATTCCACCGACAGACATCATACCATAAACCATACTGAACCTAGTGGTATGTGACTCGGGGCTGAACATGGCTTAGTACATATAGTCGAATGCTCAAAAGTAATACATACACAGTGTATGGTCTTGGTCAACGGGTTTCTTTTGCTTTGCTTTATGGTACAGCAACACAGGTAGTTTATTTAATGCCATGGCAATTGGAGTAAAGTGCCCAAAAATAAACTCCAGTAGTTGACCCAGGCAAGTCCGATAGTAGGATTCAAACCCACACCCTTTTGGTTGGGAGTCCAGCACATTAACCATTGAGGCACTGCAGTCTGCTGAATGCCTGAATCACGTACTGACATTTATCTTGTTCAAGTATGAAACTTTATTTCTCTTATAAATTAAAGGTTGCTACCTTGTTCTGGATAATTCATGATCATTTGCAATTTCCCATACTCAGAGCATAAATATCTTAAAAATTTAAAATTTTCTGCAATATCACACTGTCTTCATCAGTGACTAATGTTGATCATGTCACTTATAATGGTCACATGATACAAGGAGACTGTTGTATATGGTGGTAATACAAGCCCCTCACTCCTGTTTAGTGTTGGCTTGCACTGTCATATCATGTGACATTTAACCATATAAAGATATTCAATATGGCCATCAGAACAGCCATTTTGAAGCTGGATCATTTTAATACAAGGACAAGATGTGATCCAGCAAGCAAAAAGTATAACGGGTGCCCTACCCCTCAGAATTCCTCACCTTCTGCCCCCACTGTGAACTCTTCTTGAACTGCTAAGATTAGCTTCCTTATAGACACTACCATACAAACACTATGTCATTTTCCATAAAATTCATTAGTTCAAACGGTTGTTATAATTGCTTTTTGAACTCAGTGCACTTGGTTAACTGATTGCAAACCACATTCTAATCAGATTAACACCAATTAGTTGGGCTATGCTCTTGTCCAAAACTAAGCTATAAGACTGAAGGTGCTAGGGCATGAAGTCCAGCCTGGAAATGTCTATCTCATTACACTTCACTAATCCCTATGACGTCTTCTGCTTGTTCTTTCTGCCACATTAAATAATAAGTTTCAAAGTCTAAATATTCAGAGCATAATCAAAATTTTTCATGAATCCAAATGCAATTTTAACAAGATAATTTCACAACACTAGTTCAGAGGATTTACACCTACTGGACAACCATGCTGAGTAACAAATGCTGACTTTCCCAGAACAACTATTCCATAACAAATTATTTGGCAAACAAGAGTCTTCATTAAATATCTGATTTGTCTGAACCAACAATTTTTACAGGTGTGCACAGACTTTCAATCCTTACGCTGGTCATTTTAATCCAAGAAGAGGTAACTGACCAAATAATGATATGCCTAAATTTTGAAGTAAAATGTGTTTCTCAGATAATACTTACCCTATAAAGATACATTAGGAGTAAATCCATTGCCTCACAAATCCTACCCTCCAAAGCCTTTTTTTAGCAAAAAAACAAAAAATGCTAAAAGCTAACTTTCCACCCAGTAGAAAGTAAGACACGTGTGATCTCACAAGTCATCTGTCTACAAAAGTGAAAGTCAGACAAGTATGATCTCAAATGTCATCTATCCATGTAGCTGGAAGTCAGACAACTGTGATCTCCCAATGGAAAGAGGGATTGGCTAAAAGTTCCATCAATACATCATTTACTCCTGAATTGGATATGCATGTTCCAACAGGGTTTAAAATGTGAAGGCTTGGAGAGTGTGCCTATATTATGATCAGGTGAGTATTAATGAAGAACACATCTGACTCCTAAAACTGGTTTTTTGTTCTCTTTGCTATCCAACCATGATAAATTAGAAGAACACCCTTACATCCTTATACCTCATCCTCTCTTCCCCCCAACCCCATCTGCATATCTGGTAAGTCAAGTGGTAGCATTTATTTGAAGCTGCTGAACGACCTATAATGGCAGCCTGTTGTCCCATTAGGTCAAACTGATCCATTTCTATAATGGCAGCCTGTTGTCCCATTAGATCAAACTGATCCATTTCTATGATGGCAGCCTGTTGTCCCATTAGATCAAACTGATCCATTTCTATGATGGCAGCCTGTTGTCCCATTAGATCAAACTGATCCATTTGGGATGAAAGGTGTCTGAGGTAAAAGATGAAAGTGAGAAAGTTGTCTCTGCTCTCCATCCCATAGAGTGGATAATGCCAGTTAAAAAAGTTACACTTAAATGCTACACTAGAGGCAACTGCTGTACCTGTTACACTGATATTCACAAGAAACTCATTTGGTCTTGGGTAAGGTCTTTATATGCAGTGTGAATAACCCATCAAGACATCCATGATACAGCCTGAGCTACAATAAGGTCATTTCCTTTTTCAATGATAGAAACATGATCTCCCTTTTCTCACTGGCTCTGCTTACTTCAGGAACAATTTTTAAGGCCTTATGGAGTCCCATTGATGCCACTGAGGTAAAGGGGGAAATGAGAAAAGAGGTTCCAAAACAATGAGTGGAAGCCAGTTCTCAGCCATGAAAGCTGGTGTCATCACAAGTGAAACTGAACCACCATAACGGAATTGGAACTTATGAATTGACTGACAAGCTTTCTAACTTATTCTGCCTGCTGTAGTGAGAATGACTAGGAAGCAGGTTATGTATAGCAGGTAAGTCAACGATGTTCTAGACACTGGTTTAAAAAGGTGCTTTTTATTAGCTATGTCAGAACTCACAATGGATTCCATTTCAGACACAGGGCCAAAGTCCTTGTTCACGATAAATCAAAGCTCAACATAAGACTGGAGAGGTCCCTGTTTTGGCCTGCCTTTCATGACGACAAAAGGTACATAAAAACAGTAGTTTTTTATAGTGATGGCCTTCTCTTCAAAGAGCCAAATGACAAAGTCAACTATCTGCATTGTCCCTGCTTTTAATGCTGTGATGTGTTTCTGCTCACACAACTAGGAGGAAACTCTCTACTTCCATTTGTATGCTTTGAAAATATAGCAACATTACAAGCCTTAATCACTGGCTAATGCTTACACACCCAGTGCTAAATTTCTTTTATTTCTCACTTGGATAATAATAACGGCAATGGAACTATGGGATAACTCAGTTAATGAAGCATCTAACTTGGATACAGTGGGTGGTGAATTCAAGCCTCAAATCTGATAGGTTATTTCAAATACCCTTAAGCATGATGATATATTCTCTTGGCCAAGCTTGTTTGCTCTGTTAATTGTGGCAAAAGTAGCAGAAATAGCTAATTTCGATGTTATATAAAAATTATTAATGCTACTATTATTTATTTTATCTTCCTCTATAAACCTACCTTCCTTCATTGACCAGTTCTATAAAGGCAAGACCAGCATGTTTCTGCAGTGAGTTCTGCCACTCTGTGAACATAGCAGCATTACCAGTTCCACCACTGATGTACTCTGCCTCAGGGTCACCAGACCTAAAATACAGACAATATGCCATATAGATGTATAAATAGGATATACCTACCTGTTTAATTTACTTCAATACTCATCAGAACTAAGAATTTATCTCCCCAAAAATGTGAATTCATCGCTGTTGGCTTCAGCTTTCATCCTTTTTGTAAAAAATGACACACTCATTGGCAATTAAACATATAAATTGTAGAAGGGGGTCCCTTGGGGAAGGGTCCTATTCTTATTTTTCTTGTTTCTTTTCCTAAGCCATACTAACAGAGTTACACAGGTATTCATGATTCTGCCTTGCTTTACACATTACTGTATAAACACCAACAGAACTACTAACCTTTGCCCTAGCCACATACATATATGTAGGACTAGCTCATTTAGCACCTAGCCATGTACATGTATGCAGGGCTAGCTCATTTAGCACCTAGCCATGTACATGTATGCAGGGCTAGCTCATTTAGCACCTAGCCATGTACATGTATGCAGGGTTAGCTCATTTAGCACCTAGCCATGTACATGTATGCAGGGCTAGCTCATTTAGCACCTAGTCAAGTAGTGTGCATGGCTAACTCCATTAGCATCTAGCCATGTAAATTTATGCAGGGCTAACTCCATTACCAACTAGCCATGTACATGTATGCAGGGCTAGCTCATTTAGCACCTAGCCATGTACATGTATGCATGGCTAACTCCATTAGCACCTTGCCATGTACATGTATGCAGGGCAAACTCCATTACTAACTAGAAATGTACATGTATGCATGGCTAACTACATTTGCACCTAGCCATGTACATGTATACATGGCTAACTCCATTAGCACCTAGCCATGTACATGTATGCATGGCTAATTCCATGAGCACCTAGCCATGTACATATATGCAGGGCAAACTTCAATAGCACCTAGCCATGTATATGTATGCATGGCTAACTCCATTACCAACTAGCCATGTACATGTATGCATGGCTAACTCCATTAGCACCTAGCCATGTACATGTATGCATAGCAAACTCCATTAGCACCCTGCCATGTACATGTATGCTGGGCTAACTCCATTAGCACCTAGCCATGTACAGGTATGCATGGCTAACTCCATGTGCACCTTGCCATGTACATGTATGCAGGGCAAACTTCAATAGCACCTAGTCATGTACATGTATGCATGGCTAACTCCATTAGCAAAGGTTAGAAATACATCTCAAATCTTACTAAAATTTTTCAGGCAATAAATAAATAAGAATCTGATATATAATTTATTGAAAGGTGACAGACATTTTTGGTTTTAGAAATGTGTACATATTTTGAAAGTTTTATCATTTTCAATTTACCATTTATTTATACTTATAAACTTTATGAAATGGACTGATATTGTTTTGAACAAAAACATCTTTGCACATCACAAAAAAACCTTGAAAATTCTAAAGATTATCTTCACAAGCATAGTTTTCATTTAATCAAACAATATATTTACTAAAATTTTTTTGAAAAAAAAAAAATTAAAAAAATGAATGATGCTAAAACAGATTGATGTTATAGCTTATTCTTACCTCCAATAAGAAGCTCTTGACCATGTGACCCAATCAGAGTTTTCGAGAGATAGGGAGCAAAGTCCACAAAGATCTCCCTAAGAAGTGGTGCTACAGAACCTAATGCCCTTTCCAACCGTGCAGTGAGGGAACTTGTATCACTTGGCATCTGAAATTTCTCCAGACTGGCAGGAATCTTAGTGTTTGGCAGCACTAATTTTTCTGGCTTTGCATGAGCAGATGACATAGAATCCCCTGCTCCTGTCTTATCTGATACTGTGATGGATGATATGGGAACATTTTCACCACTGGCCTCTGAAGAGTCATCTCTCTCCCCTTTTTCATCAGCCCCTTTTTGTTCTTCTTCATCCTCTTTTTGAGTTTCTTCTACTTTTTCTTCAGTAGCTCCATCATCTTTTTGGTCCGAGTCATCAGTTTCTTTCTGTACAGGTTTTTCTTCAAAATCTTCCGACTCAGTTGTTGCTGTTGATTTTTCGTCCTTGTCTTCAATATCTGCATCTGTCTTGGCTGAATTTTCATCACTTTCTGCTTTTCCTTCTAGCATTTCTTCTGAAGTTATTTCCCTGGAGTCAACCTTTTCCTCTGAAGGTTCTTTCACTTCTGTTTCAGCTTCTTGCTTTTCAGTTCCTGCATCTTTAGAAACAAAGAAAAAGAAATGTTTTCAGTAAATTTTGTTTCTCCTAGAATATGTACCCAATACATTAATGCCAGGAATATAGGCAGTATTATGTTCTGAACCCAACCCTCCTGAAAGACAAAAATTTGTCTTTCCTGACTATATTACATAGACAAAGGGCAATAACACATACTCGTTACCTTCCCTTGATGCTGCCATGTGGTGTAAGTTTTATGAATGGATGCTTGCATTGTGGGGAGGATGGGAGGATATTAAAGTAATGTGATTGGGTAAGTATTCTAGGAGAAACATGATTTACTGAAAAATTTGCTTTCTCCTTCAAATACATTCCCTGATCACATTAATGGTGGGAGAATAGATTATAGGAGGCGGGAATGTTAAGCATCCTATCTAGTAACCTTCAAAGGGAAGAAGGCTGGATTCCCCATACAAAGGATAACCCACTCTCCTAACATGCATGCAGCACAACCAAAGCCGACTTGGTTTACATCTAGGAAAAAATAAATGAAACCTTCTTACCAAATAGAATTTCCATGATCACAGTGAAAGCTGCAGAGGGTGCCCATCCATAGGTTGTGCTGATGTCAACTGGACCTGGTGTCTGCTTTCACGACTGAAACTGGGCCTACCAGATCAAGAGTGTGTCACTATGGAGCTAAATTTTGTGTGTGTGTTTGTGTGTGATTTGGATTTTTAACATAGCTTTAACAAGTTTTCAGTCATATCGCTACGATGTCTGCAATGTGTCAGTTTATAGACATATAGCATCATGTCCCACCCAGACACATTATTCTGACACCACTCTGACCAGTCCTAACACTAACCTCTTAATGCTGAGTGCCAAGCTAGGCAGCTGTTAGTACCATTATTTTAATAAGTCTTTGGTATCACTTGGATGGGGTTAAAACCCGTGACCTCCCACATCCAAGGCGGATGCTCTAACCACTAGGCCACTGAAGCAGTGCTAAATTTTGTACATAGAAAAATTGCAAATCAAGATCAAAATGCCTAAGCAGATTTTCATGAGATGTTTCAGTATGCCATGCATGTTATCCAATTCAGCGATGAGATGACTCTGTTTTAGTGATATGTCAGTATGCCATGCATGTTATCCACTTCAGCCATGAGATGACTCTGTTTTAGTGATATGTCAGTATGCCATGCATGTTATCCACTTCAGCCATGAGATGACTCTGTTTTAGTGATATGTCAGTATGCCATGCATGTTATCCACTTCAGCCATGGGATGACTCTGTTTTAGTGATATGTCAGTATGCCATGCATGTTATCCACTTCAGCCATGATGAGGACTTGTGGGCTTATATCATCTTTCCCAGGCTTAACTGGAAAAGAGAGACACACAGAGTTCCATGAATTGATTCTCTTCACTCAACATAGAGCTCGAGAGCACATTCTGGATCCTGTCTGAAAGCCTCTCGGGATTTGTCAATACAGGTGAGAGTCATATGATGACTTCTGATTGTCCACTGACAGCAACTGATTCATAGTGATGAAAATGGATTGTATTGTAAGGACTGCTGAGACATCTGATCAAAACTGAAGATAGGCTGGGTCAACAGAGTGGCTTGAATTAAGTCAGAATGCAGGAAAGACTCCACAAGGGAAACAGCCTGGCCTATGCAGATCAAAGTTGGTCAACAAGTCTGAGACATTTTTATCATGAACAAGATCCTCTCTGCAATGATGATGGAAAGAGTTAGATATCATGGAGTGGTAGCCCTTAATAGTAATTGGGTCAACTTTTTCTCCTCAAACAGCCTGAGAAAAAAGTCAGCTACTTGCTTTCGAGATGCTCAAAGCAATGATGTTACATGTACTGACTTTGCAACAGTCCTTGAAGACACATCACTTTCCCTGGCCAGTACCTTCCAGGGCAGATGTATTGCTAACTAGAGGATCCAGGGCTTGTCCCAGCAGACAGCGTAAATCTGAATCTTGTTGCACTTCTGATATAAAAATTTCTGTATAAATATTTGTACCAATACTGTTGGGGGGGAGGGTAGGCAAAGGCCCACAAATCCTCCCAAGTGATAGAAAGGTCACTGACAGCCCAATCTTCAGGATCTGGTACTGGTGAGGTGAATGTGGGTGATTCGCAATTCCACCTGGTCACAAACAGACTGATCATTAGACATCCCAGATGAATGGAGGAACAATTCTGTATGGTGACTGGACATTGCATCTGCCTGGACTATGTCTGATCTGGATGGTGATGTTGTGATTTGTGATGTGTGAACCAACCCACCATCAATTGTACAGCCATGTTTAAAGAGGTATGTCAGTAGCACCAAGTTGTTGGACATTATGAGCATGACCTTGCTCTAAGACAATCTCTCCTGAAATGAAGGCCATGATGAAAGCTTTCATCTCCAGGTCCCATTTGCCACTGTGAGTCAATGTCTAGAAACAGATAGGGTCCCTAACCAAAGGTACTTGCATCCATACACATAGTCATATCTGGTTGGGGTTGATCCAGAGTTAGTCTTGGTTGAGCCACTGATCCTGGAATGATACTATTGCACTCATTATGCTGATACTGTAACCAAGCAGCAATGAAATGGAGTGCCACTGAGACAGCAAGGTCATCTGCCAAAGGCACATGCAGAAGCAACCCAGTGGAATTAGGTCTACTGCTGCATTGAACAATCCATGGAACTGCAAACACTCCCTGGCTGTGATCAATTTCTTGTTGGAAATGAACTCCAGGAGCTCAATGATTTGGAAGGTGTGGAAGATGTACAAGTTTGTGGTAGGTGAGAAATTCAATGCCCAGATGGGCAAACTGCTGGGATTGGACAAAAACCGTTCTTTTCCCAACTGATCAGAAAGCCAAAAAATCTAAAAGGGATATGTGATCATTCCTTCCCTTGACTAGAATCAAACTTACCATATATTTGTGGAGGATGTCATCCAAGTACCTGCTGTCAAAGTAGATGAGGTCAAACAGAACAGGGAGATGACACAGTTTTGTGAAGGCCCACAGAGTTATGTTTAAGCTAAAAGGGAGAGTGCAAAACTTTTCAAGACTTCCTCAGAATGGAAACCAAAGAAATTTCCATCAGGACTGAGAGATGGGAATGTGAAAATATGCATATATCTGGCTGAGATTAATAGCAAACTCATTTGGACAGATGGAAAGGTGAACAGATTTTGCCTTCTCCATTTTGAATCTTGGTGGGGGGTAAATACTGATGCAGTCTAATAGAAAAAGCCATGAGTAGAACCTTGGAGATTCTGGATTCTGAACAATCTCCACTGCTTGCTTCTCACTGAGCATCCTGATCTCTTGTCATGAAAGTGCATCCTTTTTTTGAGTCTCACAGTACTTCTGTCAGGAATGGGGAGGATGAAAGAAGGGGTTGACAAAAAGAGATCTAAAGCCCCTCCAAAACAATCTGGATTGCCCACAATATTTGTGGAAGAAGACTGATCCAACACTCCTTGGAGCACATGAGTCTGGCACCCACTGGAAGGCTGTCCATGTGGGGTCTGGGACACGAGTCAATGGCAAGAGGTTGAAATCTTGGGGTAGTGAAACTTTGTCTTCTACTCAATATAAGACTGCCTCTAGGACTGATAAGCAGATTGTCCTTGTACATAGGGTTGAGATTGAGGCTGGTTTGGGATGCATGCAGTGAATAATGCCACATCCTTTGTCTCTGCTCATCATGTCTTAGACAATGTGTTGGAGAAGGTTTATAAGGTGATAATGGCTGTGCAGTGATGTGGAGTGCAGTTCAGGTGGACCCTAAGCATGCATCCTGCTGCATAAGGACAAGTTTGGTGAAAGCATTTGACACTGAATGGTGGGCCACTCTGTTGATCACCTTAGCTATCCTGGCCATTGACTCCCATGCCTGCTCATTGCTGGACTTCCCTGCAAGCTTGAAGATTAGCATTGATGCCAATCCCACAATGAAGACATGGTTACTATATTGTGAATTAGTTTTGCAGTGGCTTGTAAAATGCTTTTATCCACCTTAAAAAAAAAGTTGTCACATTGACCTTGGTATAGTTTTTGTCTAGCATTGGGATATCAATAGAAAAGGCATCAGAATGAATCTTACGCAGGGGCATAGAATGATATGTTACAGAAACAATATGGTCATTGAATGGCATGGATCTAAAATCCCATGTACTGGACAGGCCCACAGGCAATGTTCAGACATGTGGGGGTACTTATGCTCACTGGGCTGCCTAAAACTGGAGGGACACTCCCCCAAGGTGTTAAAATTACTGATGTAAACAAAAGTAGATGGATGCAGAACTAACTAACTGTGTCATCGCTTGCTGCACCAAACAACACACCTTCAGCTCCAGAGGCAGCATTGATAGTTAAGGAGACGTCAGTTTCCTCCATTTCCAGTTCAGTACCCATGAATGTAATCCCAGTCTATTTTTAGAGCATTTTTTCCTGTCTCCGTTTGGTGGTGATACAAGAGTTAGATTTAGGCATTCTTGGTATGGATTTAAAGGCAATTGTTTATTCTTTAGAATATGAGCTTATGGTGTGGTTGTCGGTGTGTGTGTTTCAGCGACAGTGTACAGTGAGTAATAAGGTCCTGGTGATGATCTGGAAGTGAAATCTGTGTTCCATTGCACACTGGCTTGTTTACAGTCATTGTCAAAAACATGCCGGTGAACCTTTGACAAGAACTTTACCGTGAAGTCATCTTTGAAGGTATTTTAGATTAACATATGATTTGTATTGATTGTCACACAGTGGAAAGTTCAGTACTGAGAAACAAATGTAGAAAATATATAGTAAAATTGTGTTCTATGTCCAACTGTAGCTGTAGGTAAGTACATCATATCTTCATTGGGGGAGGGAGGCAGTGGTGTCCACCACCAGACTAACTAACTCTGCATTAGGATGAGTACTCAGAACATCTGTATTTTCTGCCTTTGATTTTCCATGTCTCTCCGTGTTCGTAACAGTTTTTTATGCTATACTGTAGATCATGGGTTCTCTGAGCAACTGGTTGGTGCGCAGGCTGCAAGTTGCTTATGATGTATGCATTGTACAGGTGAGACACAAGCTTTTAGAGTCTTTGCTGCATTCAACAAATTTTGTCATTGTGTTTTATTTTGAAATGACAAGAAAGGAAAATAATAAATTAACATTCGACTGCATTAAAAAATGTCTGAAACCCCTGTTAGGCAAGGGATCACAACAGGCCGTGTGTGCAAAACATGAACTACAACATGTTCTGTTAAAATGTTATGTAGAAATATGTGGTCAGAGACTGCAGTAACCAAGTCTGCGTTAAGTGAGAAAAATTCACATAAATATGGCCAAAAGTTTTTTAAAAAGTACAACATATGAAGAATAATACTTATTATATCAAAAAATTAAAAAACCCCAACTTAATAGACAGATGAAATTAGCACAAATTTCCTCTATGGTTTCTGGGAGGCGATATGTATAATTTATTGTCAGTTTTCAGAGAAAGCTTAAACCCAGCACCACCCAATGGTGGCTACAGGAGGCAAAGGGCAAGAGTTATTGCCCTTTGTCTCAATAATATAGATAGGAAAGAGGAATTTCATATTTTGAGTGGGCTGGATTTAGCAGGTAGTAAGGCTGACAATCCTAATGTTATTGAGATCAAGGTTCATATTCAAAGGAGAAATAGATCCAACCATTTTGGTGTGAAATTTTATTAGGATTGTTGTTGTTGTTGTCAGCTTGATGCCATTTTTCACAACATGATAGACTATGCATGGCATGGTCGAGGAAGAACCAAAGAAAACCCTGGGAAGAACCACTGATCCACCGGAAGCTACTAGAAAACTTTCTCACATACCCATATAAGCAGAGTCCAAGACTCAAACCCATGCAGACAGAGGTGAGGTGGCAGTGACTGGTACAGGCAAATGCTTTAGACCACTAATTTAAGCAACAGATATTAATGAAATTGAACATTACACATGGAAGAAATTGCATCAACCAGATTCTGAGCTTGTATAAAATGCTTGAGTTATACTAGTGTATAAATGCTTGAGTTATACTAGTATGTAAGGTATGTTTCAGCTTTATTACAGGCTGTAAAGACCCATTCATTATGTACTACTGTAACTATTCAACATTTTCCCATTTAGAACATTTTGCATGTACTATTGCCAAAGAAATTGTGATTATAGAAGAAATTTGTATGTAATGCTAATGTTACCAGTGTAGTGGCCACTGTGAGTATTTCAAGGACCAAGTTTATTAACTGAACTACCATACTGCTTACAAGGAAAGGAAACTGCCAAAAAACTGGTAAAACTAATGGATGAAATGACAGAAAAATACATTACTGGCACAATTTAGAGTTGATTTTATAGCAAAAAACCCACAGAATTGCAAATTTAATGCACATGAATGTTTTTAAATAATGGTAACACCTGACTACTTATAGAAATTTGGACACATCATCAACAAAACATGAAAGAGTATTTTCACTTGGAATGAAAACTCTATCTGCAATGCAATGTTACAGTTCAATTTAAGTCAGCAGTTGTTTTTTTTGTGATATCATAAAGACCTAAGCCTGAATGGGACTCATGTGTTGACCATTACAATGGGTGGAGTGTTTTAAATTCATTGGCATGCATTTTATGTTATAGCATCAGGTAAATAAGCATACCAGAAAAAATGTTTAATGTCTTTTTTTGGTTTAAAGTACTTATTATATAGGTAACTGATTTTGTACTGAAAGAATATCTGTGAGATGTCATTGTTTCAACTTGCTGACTCCCAAGTTTGTCAGCCACCACCAAAACAATTCATCCAATTGAAAATTTTTCAGGACAAATTCAATAATCTAGACATATTTGACTTGCAAAAAGTTTTAAGATAAAACTTGACCACATAATATTAAAGCTGACAATAGAACCCATGTCTCTCAATTGTTAACACAGGCAAGAAAAAACCCCTTTTTACTCGAAGATGTAGAGCTCTTCTGCATGTCATAACTAACGAAGACAGGGGCCATGCTAGCTTAGTGGTTAGCATGCCATACCTGTGACCTAAAGGGTGTGGATTAAACTTCAAACATCAGATAAGCTCTGACCACCTTCTGTGTCACTGGGCAAGGAACTTTACTCCAATTGCTTGATACTATATAACTTACTCATGTTGCTGTCCATAAAACATCAAACAAAACAAAAGGTTCCAATCACTCTTTCATCTCACATGTTTCTGCATTTAGTGTAGGTATGTATATGTCATGAAATGTTTAGATGGACAATAGGAAGACTAAGTAAAAAATTAGCATTATGTCATGGATGCAGTTCAAAGACTACAAGTTCTGTATAGCTCAGTGATTCCTGCATCAAACAAGGATCTCTGCAGGGTCACTGTGTAAAGAATGAGTGTGATTATTTCCTGGTGTGATCATTTCTACAATATTAAGTTAAAAACTGTTAAGTCATATGTCTTGCATTCATTCATTTCTTATTCTAAACCTAAGTATTTAAGACATGAACATAAAATGAGTTAAAAGTTTATACTAAATGGCATTCAATACCTGCCATTCACCTGATGAAGTCTAAAGCAGCACATATTATGTAATATAAATTATTTGTATACCCATCTGAATGTTTCTGTCATATGGGGACTAATTTTGTATTGTATTAGTTTTTATTATTATTTTACATCAATTCAATAGAAAACCCACAACCCATTCGAAACACATACAAGCCGAAACCAAAATTTTCAAAAAGATTTAAACATATTAGGAATACTTGTTATTTTGTCATTATCCTCTTTGGTAGTTTCTGGCATCTCCTTTTCCTTTTGGTTCTCTTCCTCCTCCTCTTCCTCCTCTTCTTCTTCTTCCTCCTCTTCATCTTCCTCCTCCTCCTCTTCTTCCTCCTCCTCTTCTTTTCTCTCAATGTCTAGAAGACCCATAATAAGAGTCATTATTAATATATTGGTCCAAAAAACTTTATCCCACAATATTAACCCATCATTACTAGCCCAAAGTTGTTGATCCACTTTGTTCAAAACTGACCTTTGGCACATGTTGCTAACCAAAAAGGTATCTATCACATCACTATCTGATTGGATACAGCTGAAAGAAACTGACCCAACCAGACTGCTAATTCTTCTGACCAATGAGAATGGTTGGGGGATCATTACTGCACAATGAGACATGTCTTGTGTCAATTTCTCCAATTCAAACCTTTCACACACAAGTTTGTCTTCAGAGTCAAGGCATGTGGATACCATGTAAGTTATCACACTGAATAACCAACATGTATATGTAGCTCCCTCATTGGTAAATTGATTTAGCTGCTACAAGCAGTAACTCTTTCTTCTACGAGAAGGCACTTTTTCAAAACACTTTCAGAGTAACGCAGAACAAAGGTGATCATTGACTATTGGCCAGCAAAGATGATGCCAACCATGCAATAAGAACTGTTCTCACTGACACTTACTCACTATGTGCTAATACAGCAATGCTCCAAGTACCTTGAAAATATTACCAGCCATGGGGCAACCTACTTAAAAATGACTGGCCATTTGAAAATTTAGGTAACAAAATCCTAAAAATATAATCATCTTACCCATTAAGAACAGAAATGAATTGAAAGGAGAATTACTGATTGTTGTTGTTGTTGATTTGGGTTTAATACTATTTTTCAGTGCAAGATAGGCTATATATGGTGGCCAGGATAACTAGTGGAGGAAGAATCAGGGAATACCCTGATAAGAACCACTGACCCACAGGAAGCTATCGGCAATTGGCCAAGCCAGAGACATGAACCAAAGCAGACAGAGGTAAACGGCAGTGACTGGTAAAGGCAAATGCTTCAGAACACTCAGCCACCTGAGGCCCTGAGAATTATTCAAAAAACATTACCAATAATGAAGGATTTAATTAATGTGAATTACCGAGTACTGTATATATTTGCTTATTAGACCAGTCCAAATGCAAACAACATATATTCTGATCTCCCATTGCATAATTTGCTGGTAGATTAGAGTCTATGTTGTTTGTCTATTGATCATTTCTAACAAACTGCATAGACCCAGATCTTCTGGTACATGTAACTGCCGATCTGCGTCTATGCAGTTTGCAGTTGGATTGGACTTGCTTGCAAGTATATACAGTAATTATAAATGACATAATATCACTTTCATAGTATAACTAGCTGTCTGATAGAATTATCAAGAGTCACTGGTTTCAAACTCAGGTCAGCCATTAAATTAAACTATTTGCAGTTCTCAAAGTCATCTCATTGCATACTGCCAGGCCTTGTATACAATGATAAAGGGCCTTATCCTTCATAAACCATTCCTCTACATCCTGCATGGTCTCACATACACTGATACAGGGCCTTAACCTTCATAAACCATCGCTCTACATACATGCCTGGCCTCATATACACTGATAACAACCTTAACTTTCATAAACCATCCCTCTACATACTGCCTGGCCTCATATGCACTGATAAAGGGCCTTAACCTTCATAAACCATCCCTCTTCATAATGTATGGCCTCACATACACCAATATAATAAAACATCCCTCTACATACTGCCCAGTTTCATATACACTGATAAAGGGTCTTAACGTTCATAAAGCATCCCTCTATATACTGCCTGGCCTCATATACACTGATAAAGGGCCTTAAACTTCATAAACTATCCCTCTTCATAATGTATGGCCTCATATACACCAATAAAGGGCTTCAGCCTTAATAAAACATCCCTCTACATATTGCCCAGTCTCATATACACTGAAAAGGGGGCCTTAACTTTCATAAAACCATCCCTCTACATACTGCCTGACTTAATACACTGATAAATGGCCTCAACAATTTTCTTCTTCTGATGATAGTTTATATTAATCTGCATGTCCCCTAGTTTCTAAGTAATTATAGTGCTAACCATATTATCCATATTTGTCTCCCTGTCTGCATTGTTCTGAATCTCTGCAATATTTGCTAAGATTGACGGCACAGTCACTAATCAAGTCAGTCAATATAGGCTTCAACTGTATCTCAACACACTAATAGCTATATACTGCCAATTAAAAGTTCAGCTCTAAAAATGCAAATATAAAGAATTGTAAAAAAAAAACTTAAAGATAATGCCTCCCAAATAAACGTAGACATTACTACAAGATGAAATATAAAATGTTACAATTCTATAAAAGGAACGTTTGTACTCGCTTACAAGACGAGTCCAACTGCAAACTGCAAAGACCCAGATCTGCTCTTGAATAATGCACCAGCAGATCTGGGTCTGTGCAGTTTGTTAGGAGTACAGCACAGACCCTGATCTACAGGCGCATTATGCTACTGCAGATCAAGATCTTTGTTGTCTGCTGTTTAACTTGACATATAAGTGGGTATATACGGTATATGTAAAATATACACTTGTAAAAAAACAAAAAATCTTTAAAGTATTGAGTCAAAATTTGTTCTCTAATCTGGCTACCTTCAAAAAGTCCAAGACTTGAATGAAAAGATACTCTGATGTGAATTAAGTTTAACAGCCTGATGTTTTAGTATAAAACATGGTAATACCTGTAAATAGAAAGAGCTGATATCATGTTCTAGTTGATTCATTATGTTTCTGAAGGTAGCCAGTCAATGACCAGTTGAAAATGTTCATTTGCTAATTCTGAAGTTTTAGTCACAAATGCAACCATTCTAGTTACAACTTGCAGCACTGTGCAGGCACAACAAAAATGAATTTTCCTACCTATTGATATTTCCACATGAACATCAGCAGCCACCTCAAGTCTGTCCCCCTGTTCATCCATGCTGCTGTTCAGTCGGTCAATACTCTCTCTAGTTATTGAGTCATCCTCAATACTGGAATGAGTTACATCCCCTTCATCTTCTTCCTCATCTTCTACTGGGTATAAAGGGAAAGAAAACAAATTTAGTAGATGTTTCGGTCACACATACATCCCAATGTTACAGATGCATCTCAGTGTTACAGATTCATTCCAATGTCACACACACATCCCAATGTCACAGAAACATTCAATGTTACAGATGCATCAAAATGATACAGATGTATCCCAATGTCACATATACATCCCTATGTTACAGATACATCCTAATGTCACTGAAACATCCCAATGTTACTGATGCATCCCAATGATACAGTTGCATCCCAACGTCAAAGATACATCACACTGTTAACAGACACATACCAATGTCACAGATACGACAAAAATGTCACAGATACGTCCCAATGTCACAAATATGTTCCAATATTACAGAGGTATCCCAATGATATAGATGCATCAAAATGATACACGTACATCCCAATGTCACAGATATGTCCCAATGTCACAGACACATCCCAAAGTCAAAGATACATTCCAATGTTACAGATATGTCACAATGATACAGACACATCCCAAACTCACAGATATATCCCAATGTCACAGATACATCCAAATGATACAGACACATCCCAATGTCACAGATACATCCCAAATGCTGCCTATTATACACTGCATAGTCCACAGGTGGTTGACTTTTAAACTGATGGACAAGGTACTATAAGAAATTAAAGAAGTTGTAAGAATCAGCATGGGTCAAATTTTGACATTCTTGGAGTTGGTATTATGCAAAATAGACAAACAAAATCAAATAAAAGGATAATGAAATGGTTTATAAGCTTTGACATTAAAAGACAGACTTTGATCTTGACCTCATGAGATCTGATGTAGATGAAGAGTCTGACTGAAATATTCAAAGTGCCATGTTATCCACCACAACGCTGTCATGGTCTTTATGATGGTAGGGACCACAATGCTGTCTCGGTCTTTATGATGGTAGGGACCACAGTGCAGTTATGGTCTTTATGATGGTAGGGACCACAATGCTGTCATGGTCTTTATGATGGTAGGGACCACAGTGCAGTTATGGTCTTTATGATGGTAGGGACCACAATGCTGTCATGGTCTTTATGATGGTAGGGACCACAGTGCAGTTATGGTCTTTATGATGGTAGGGACCACAATGCTGTCATGGTCTTTATGATGGTAGGGACCACAGTGCAGTTATGGTCTTTATGATGGTAGGGACCACAATGCTGTCATGGTCTTTATGATGGTAGGGGTATGGGGATATGTGATCCGCAAAATCTGTCCCTACTTGTTTCATGCAAGACAAGATCTGAGTTAGAATGGTATGCTCGTTATTCCGATTTGTATCTAGCATGGAGTGAAGTCTGACCATCGTACGCTTGTGGCATCAGGCCTATTTGTACTGCCAAAAAAAGGTTCATCTAGTTGAGGTGGTGAGGTTGGAGCTGTGATGTGGCTGTAGCCAAAAGGGATCTCCTGATTTACTTATTGGATGGTGAGCCCTCTGTTTTGATATACTCATCCATCAGAAATTTACTTACTGAGATGGCATCAGCATCAATGCAAATGATGTCCTCACCTCTCTTTCTTCTGCTCACTACTGTAGCCCACTAATTCTCCTTCCATACAGTGCATATTTGACATGTATTTCCCAAGCTGTGACCCACACCTGGTAAACATGTATAATGGTTACTGTCCACAACCTTCAGGCATTTAAACTGCCTGCATTTAGTCCTGCCCATATTCTAGACTCCATAATTAGAAATGAGCAGGTAATATTAGACATGTGTTACTTGTCAAGTATCACATTATAAACTCATGCAGTGGACATTATTGAGCTACGACACTAACAGAAAATTACCTGTAAAACAAGGGCCTATAAAGTCACTGAAGCATCAATAGGCACTATTTACTATACACTTTCTATAACACTTCTTTATGTATCTTAACACAAGTGTAATGCTATACAGGAAACATGTATGCAATGTTGCTTAGACTTACAGAGGTGGATGCTGAGAAACAATTACAGTTTTCTGAAGTCAACAAATTACCTGCACAACTTAAAAGTTTATAATTTATGTTACTGAATAAACAAAAGTTGAGTACACATCACTGAATGCACATAAAAGCAACTCATGCAGGTAACTACAAAAAGGCACTTAACTTGTATATTTATGATGAATTTGTAATTCTATGAAAGACTGAAAAACTTCATCTCAGATAGAAAAGAGCAAGAAATATTGATGAAGTATACATCCCTGGGATGAGAAACTCATCCAGCTTGCTTGATTGTTGAGTACAAGAAACTCTTAATTCAGTTTGTGAGGTGTCCCAAGGGAGCATGCCACCTTGCATGTGTGGAAGTAGTAACTGGGGTTCAGACAGAATTTGACACCAATCTCTGTGTCAAGGGCAGATCATTCTAACTGCCACCTATGTAGGTAGGCATCTTTTGGCTTTTATAAACGTTTAGCCTGGGGGAGCTGGATTTGTGAGGCAGTGGTTGTAGAAATGCAAACATAAATGGATCACAAACGGAATGCAAAAAACACAAATTTGGCCTCCCCAAAAAACATATCAGAGTCTATATGTAGATGGTCTGTGAAGATTTTGGGCAATTACAATTATTATTCCATGTTTCAATTTTGGACCTAATTTGGATTTGAACTTTTTTCTCTGCAATACATACATAAAAGTATAGCTGAGAAAGAAACATTCATCTCTGGATGCATGTAAATTTTTGCACAAATACATTGATATACTTGCATAACATGTGACATGCGGTGATATAAACCTAAATGTATTTTTTTTTAAATTGAAAAGGGCAGATCAAGACATATGGGCAGAAACTATATGGTTGTCAAAAGAAAACAGGCAATAGTGAGGCCAACAGAAGGTTGTTTTTCAAAGCAAAAAGTCAAAGAAAGAAAAGGAAACTGGGATCAAATTTGAGAAAGGGTGTGGTAATGTTGCAAGATAACACTGAAAATGAAAAAGTGTGTAAATCATAAGCCTCCAAACTGAAACATTCCAAACATTTCACAGTCACAACATAACTATATTTACAAAACAGG
Organism: Megalonaias nervosa; assembly: GCA_016617855.1. Lineage (NCBI taxonomy): Eukaryota > Metazoa > Mollusca > Bivalvia > Unionida > Unionidae > Megalonaias > Megalonaias nervosa. Next base: position 49,919 of record JAECUM010013909.1, read on the forward strand.
CATACACAAGACAAGGAAATGAAATTGTCAATTCTACACAATGGCACAAGAAAGTGGCAAATCAACCAATCCAATTAAAGCTAGGTTATGCGCATCAATTACAACATCAAGAAACCTTCAATTTCCCTTTCATCCAAGTTGTTTTGTGACCCTGCCATCATCTTTGCTAATAAACTCCTTTCCTCACTAAATAACACAATTTTACTGCCCATCTCTTGTTCAAAAGTATTGTTTTGGCTTGTATCTTGTGACTGGTGGAGAACGTCATGGTCATCTTGAAGAGTTTTAACTTTTTTGTCTATCTGGTTAGGTTTTACAGATTCTATGGTTGTGCCATCAACCAGAAGGGACATAGTGGAACGGAGGTTTTGCCAGAACTTTGAAGCTGGAGGGGAAATGAAAACAAAACAGATGGCAAAGTCTTGTCTTGCAAATGTAAAAATGTGTATTTGGTTTAAATGACTGCTTTCCTCATTAAAAAATAAATGTTATGGCTAGTAAGACTATAATGATGTCCTTTTTAATTTCAGTCCCCATCACTCTTTATACCTGGGGTAATTAAATATCCATTAGTTCCTGCAATACAAAAGTCACTAGTTTTACTGTCCTTTAACACACCCATGCATGCGCGCACACACACACGCATGCATGCACATACACAAGGTTTTCTAAATTTTATAGGAAATGAAACTGTAATTTTACACTGTACTTTTGCTGTTGCATGATGTTTGGTCCTGTTAATATACACACACAAATACTAAAAATATGAACAAATCTCAACAATATTTTTCCTTCAAATTTGTTTCTTTTCATACACATCATAAAAACCAAGCTGTATCATCAAGTAAGGTCTAAACATGCATGTAATCACAAGATATTCAAAGTCAAAGTCATGTTCATTTGATACAAAATTTATTAAACTTCCTAATACTAATAATATAGAATGTATTAACAAGTTACTGACAGCACATGGCATACAACATTCCATCACCATATAACAACTGTCAAACATTTATTGATAGCACATGGCATATAACATTCAATCACCATATAACAACTCTCTCAAACATTTATTGATAGCACATGGCATATAACATTCAATCACCATATAACAACTCTGTCAAACATTTATTGATAGCACATGGCATATAACATTCAATCACCATATATCATCTGTCAAACATATATTGATAGCACATGGCATATAACATTCCATTACCATATAACAACTGTCAAACATTTATTGATAGCACATGGCATATAATATTCCATCACCATTTAACTCTGTCAAACATTAATTGATAGCACATGGAATGTAACATTCCACCATCAGATAACTCTGTCAAACATTTATTGATAACACATGGCATGTAACATTCCATCACCATATAACAACTCTGTCAAACATTTACTGATAGCACATGGCATACAACATTCAATGAACATTGGGAAATGCACACTGTTCCCATTTCCTCAGCATGACATAGCCAACAATGCATTAAAAGTGCTGTTAAAAGCAATAAAAACAGAAAAACACAAATTTCACATCAGATTACCAATTATGTGAGATCCTCTATTTACTGTAATGTCCAGATACCCATATTGATCATCTTGTAATCCTTAAAAGTTCTATTGGCATTACAATGAGAATACTAACTTTATTACTGAAATAACTGCACACGACAACTCTACTTAAGAGCTATCAAAATAGACCTTCGGAAAACTGCTCTGCATCAAAACTGTGCTGTTATATCTTGACTATCGAAAACTTCAGAGTGAAACTTAAACACAACTTTAAATATGTCCATGGAATATGTATGCCCCTCCATTGTGCCTGAAACTGACCCAAACACAAACATTAGCAACCATATGACAAAAAGGTGGAGGAATGGACAGACAAATGTATGGATTTTGTATTACTGATGTACTTAGGAATAACATCTATGATAACTGCTGATCATGACTAATCACCACTGAAAAGTGAAATGGCCCATTGTGATCTGCCAAGACAATATAAAGATGAAAGAAAATTTTGCATACCAGTTGGTATAGACACAGAATTACGGCTAGGACCACCAGTTGGTGTCATGGCAGGGCTTGGAGGCTCCAGAATGTCCCTGTATTTGGATACCATCAGGACGGAGGTAAAATAGACTATTGCTAGAGCCAGAAACTGAGCCTGTTTGGTCTCCTCCTGTAAATATAATACACATGGAAACTATCTATATACATGGATCAGTCTAACAGCTATGAATCTAACAGGCTCTCCAAACAAAAAGGACTAAAATTTGTGACAGTTAATCTACAAATGAAACTTAATGGAAACACTGATGCCAGTATGAATTATGAAGCTCTGGATTAAGTATTCTTCTGAATTACATTTTTCAAAATTTCTGTGTACAATTTTCTAAAATGTTTTAGAATCAGGGTAATAGTTTTTTTGAGAACTTTAAAGAAAAGGTTGTACTTTTGCAAAAATATCAGTTTCAAATTCTCATATGCAATAGTGTATCCCCATAATTTTGCAATAGCTTCCCTTGAACAAAAACTTCTGTGTAAAGTCTCAATGCTGAGGCATGTTCCAATCATAATGCTTCCTTAAAATCTTAAAACTTAGAATTCCATATTTTCAATTTCAATATGCTTCCAAATTCAATAAATTATTCAGATGGGGGTGCGGGAATAGACAATCTATCTACTCCAGCACAAGCTAAATTCATTATTGTTTTGTAAAAAATGAATGTTATCTTGCAACTGACACAATTCCCGTTTTTCTGGTATTTAATCAGTTTTTTCCCCACAATATTTGCAACAGAAATATTACATTTTTCCTCTTTCAATTGCAAAGTGATAGCTTTCTAAATGTAGCTAGCAAATATATCAAAACAAATTTCCATGTCATTTAAGAAATTTGTGATACTTAACCCCTTTTCTTTTAAAGACAATAATTATGTTTTTTTTAAATTTTCTCTTGTCTTTATACTCTAAATACGATCATCAGGTAAATCACAGCTTTCAATTTTCATATTCAGTCATAAAGAAAGAGCTGTAAAGCTCTTGACCAGGATGGTCAGATCATCAATTGAGGACAGAATGCCATAAGCCACATTTAATCAAATATGCAGTCTAATTGGGATAGTGTACCATCATCAGTTGAATGTGGCATAGTGCATACCATCCTGGAATGAATGTGGCAAAGGACATACCATTTTCAGTTGAATGTGGCATTAAGACATACCATCCTCAGATGAATGTATCACAGCTGAATGTGGCATTAAGACATACCATCCTCAGATGAATGTATCACAGCTGAATGTGGCATTAAGACATACCATCCTCAGATGAATGTATCACAGATGAATGTGGCATTAAGACATACCATCCTCAGATGAATGTATCACAGATGAATGTGGCATTAAGACATACCATCCTCAGATGAATGTATCACAGATGAATGTGGCATTAAGACATACCATCCTCACTTGAATGTGGCACAGGGCATACCATCCTCACTTGAATTTGGCATACCATTCTCAGTTGAATGTGGCAAATAGCACACAATACTCAGATGTGGCATGCCATTCACAGATGAATATGATTCAGCATGTGCAAACTTACTAAAATGCTGTATAGCTGTTGCCATCTTGGTGGTATGTGAAAATCACAAACTGTATTTACCCCATGTGTCTTTATGCTCTTACACATCAGAATTAATGGTAATTATCTGTTTTGCTATGACTGTATCTTTTGATGTGTGAAAGCATGACAAAATGAGATGTATGTATTTTCATAGGTTTTCTTACCACATCTCTGTAGACTACAGCTCTAAGTCTGTTGATATCCATGTCTTGTAAGAGTCTGTGGGGGTCCTTAATTGGTGATGATTGTTCACTCAGATTTTCAACAATATTCTGCATAAGATAAAAACTTGTTTTGGTTTTCAGTTATGAAAATATTTCTCTGAAAGTAACTAAATTTAGTTTAAGTAGTTTTAGTGCTATGTCACAAAAAATTTCATGTGTAAAACATTTCTTAATGAGGCATGATAACTAAATTCCTGAAAATATTAATTGTTCTAGCAAAACAGATATAAAATAATGTATTACCACTGACCATAACTTATAAAAAATAATGAACCTGATAATTTACTACTACTTAATGACATATCTATTACAGTTTCTATAATAATTCCATGAAAGCAACCTTTAGTGTTATTCCTCCTCATAAGCTTCTAGTGCGGGGATATAGAAAATATCTATGGTTTTATCAAGTATGTTATAAACAGTCCCATTAGTTTCATGTTAATTTTGCTACCAGTCAGTATCCAGTGGTACTGACCTTAGTTAAGTCAACTATTCACAGCTTCCCTATGTAGTAATCATGTGCCAGCATTCAATGAACTACTTCTAGCTAAATAAAAATGGTGCAAGAAACACTGAATGCTAACTACATCATACATCTGATGCCCACCAGTCAACAGTGACAGTAGCCTCTTCTATCTGATACCCATGCCAGAGAACTGACTGAAAATGATTATGTATAGCAGGGGTCTCCAACACCAACCACCCTGAAGGATGCATGAGGGCATTTTTGATGGTCCAAGGGCCACACCACCTTTGTTATCTCTCATGACACCTTGTGACGCCAATCATTTTGTGGGCCACAGGATATGGGTTTGTCGGGCTACGTGTTTGAGACTCCTAATGTATAGTGTTATCCTTATATACAATATATACCTCTATCATCCAATTAAATACCGAAAATCTGAATACAGTACATCCCAAGACTTAAATTGCAATGAGATAGAAGAAATAAACGATTTACAAAAAATACTGAAAATGAACTGCTAGTGATCACTAGTTGCTTCTGTTAATGAGAGAGAGAGAGAGAGAGAGAGAGAGAGAGAGAGAGAGAGAGAGAGAGAGAGAGAGAGAGAGAGAGAGAGAGAGAGAGAGAGAGAGAGAGAAAGAAAGAGAGAGAGAGAGAGAGGGAGAGAGAGAGAGGGAGAGAGAGAGAGGCAGGTGTGGAATTGAGGGAGGGAGGTAGAGAGAGAGTCAAGTTCACCTTTGATATAATGTATTAATAACCAACATCTCCACATAAACAGTGCACTTTCATCACTCCACATATCATCATTTTATCCAGTACTAGAAATTAAACACAAGTGACTCCAAAATAAACCCATTATCTTTTTTCCAGGTAATGTCTAAGACCCATGGGTCACAATACCCTGATGCACACTGCACATTTCAAATCTACCTGCCACCATGACAGAAATACTGAATAAGGGCAATCAGTTAAGTATATTTAATTTGTATTGTGTTTAACTTATTTTGTTCATGATTACAGATTGCAAGAGCTTACCTGACTTGTGGCATTTATTTTGTAAACAAAATAATACACAGTTAATATTTGTCTATCACTGTAGGTTATGTATTAAAATAATTATTAATTGGAAATTATGTTTACTTCATTTGAGTTATAGATATAGTCTTGATTCTGACTTTTAGAAGGTACAGAGTATTTTCAGAAAATACTAGTTGTGTCCTAGGTTAAGCGGATGGATATTTTAATTTGTTTACTTCAGGATTACTCATTCCTACCTTAACATCTAAAGTAGACTCCGTCTTGTTGTTGTGTTCAGTTTCTATATGAGAGGACTTATGTATATAAATTATTCACTGGAATTACAAAGTGCTCATTAATACCTCTTGGACTAAATCACTATTTTGGGATTACTGTGAATTTATTCAAGGACATTTTGGATTATATCACTGTGATACATCAAGACTGTTGGCATATTAGTATATTTGAGGCCATCAGCACATACAAAACTGTAATTCATTTGGATCACCAGTGGAATTCATTGGAACTCTATACTTTTGGACTTGTGATACAACTTTTAGGGCTATTTGGGATTTAATTCACAATACTTTATTTCTTTTTAAATTTTCACTCTGTATTAGGAAATTAATTATTTGTTGTATTGTACAGAACTAATAGGCTTTTGCTCTTTCCTGTTACTTAGTTTATGACCATGGAGCAATAGCAAATGATAACCACTTTACTTGGAATATTTCAAGCTCATCTTTTCATAATTGCATCTTCAATTTAAATAAATGCACTGCATCATATTTTCCTTATATAAATATTTCATTGTGTTTCTTTGACAAGATGACATTTCATCCGCTTTGGCAAACTTAGTTTTCTTCACTGATGAAAGATTATCACCCTATGTATACATGTGCTTCTACAGCAGTGGAGTAGCATTTGTTTCATATTTGAGAAATCCTAGTGGTGTGGTCTACAAACAGTATTATTTACAGTCAGTAACATGGGGGAGGGTCTGATAAAGTGGCCACAATGTATTTTTATAGGTGGATCATGTTTTAGGTCAGGCATATCTCATTTCTTTTGGTTTGGTATTTGACAGCATAGTGACATAAGTAGGATATTTACACTTGGTGTAAAGTGTCTAGTCCAACAATACACAAAGGTAGCTGACCTAGGGTGATATGATGGTAGGATTTGAACCTACAACCTTCTGTGAGTTAGGTATTCCTGCCACTGCCCATTACAGTTCATATCTCAATTAGTCACTGCTAGCTCCTATCTCAATTAGTCACTGCTAATGTTATACAAGGAGTCACATTGGCCCTGCTCTACATTACACAGCCAAAAGAAGATTTTTCTACTGGATGAGCATGTGAGAAATTGGCAAGAAATATCATCAATGTTGATGCTGGCACTGAGACAAATAAAGGTTACCTCATTTAATAAACATGCATACAGAAGGGTGCATCAAACTTATTCTACATCCTCAAGCCTAAAGGGAAAACACAAATCATTTAATTCTTCTTCTACTTGTTGTTTTTATGGGATTTAACACCATTTTTCAGCTCAAGATAGGCCAATTATGGCGGCCAGTATAACTGGTGGAAGAAGAACCTGGGAAAATCTCAGAAAGAATCACATATCCACAATGGCCGAGCCCGAGACTCAAACCCATGCAGACAGAGGTGAGGTGGCAGTTATCCGTAATGGAGAGCGCTTTGGACCAATCAGGGCCCCACAAATCATCTAACAGTTTCAATTGCATGATGAAAGCACAATGAAAACACTTTGCCACCCTTTCAGTTAATTATGGGCTGGCTGTGTACAGTGACTTCATCATGATATGAGTGCAGGACAAACAATGCACTAGGACATACCCAGCTTATTAAAATGCTAAATCATTTGCTCAACATTTTAGAATCACACTCAAGATTCTCCCCCCCCCCCCCGACTCTGGTGTATCTTTGTACACAATATTTTCATCACTATACAAGAAAAACCTGAAAAATCATGTCATGCTACTTTCAAAAACTTTTGACAAGAGAACAATGACTTGTGAGTCTGTCTGGACTGATTAAAAAAATTCTCACACTTTTCAATAAAATTTCGTTTAAATACCTTTTGTGTAGGATGGGATCCCTCTATGAGAGCATGTATTGGATCCATATCTGGGACAATCTTATTGCTCAGAGGGTTCTTTGTGGTGGGAGTTGTAGGAGTTGTTGGGTTCTCACGGTGACGGCATTCAAGGCAGTTTCGAACAGCAGTTGTGCATACTGAAGTACAAATATTGACTCACAATTTATGACAATAAATATCTAAATAATAATAATAATAATAATAATAATAGCAACAATAACAAGAGGTCCAAGTGGGTCCAATACTACTTACGTGCATTACATTAAAGTAGACCGTTTCACTAAGCAAGCTGATGTAGTATTTTAAAAACATAACCCTATGTTTACTATCTCCCAATCTTTATATCATGCTGACTTGATCTATTTTAATACAGTTGGGCGTAAATTATTTCCAGAGATAAAGACATTGATAATGTGCACAGTATCTTGCTCATTATCGAAATCATTCAAAAGCTTGATGATATCGACCTATTTATCAAGTTTTGTAGCAAATGGATGAAAAATATAATCTCAAGATCTAGAAAGGTAAGAAGCACAGATGCAAAATAATACCATTCTTATACACACATCTCACTTATTATACTTGATGACATGAACTTATTTACCAAGCTGGAGCAAAATCCATTTTAAATTTGGTCTCGAGAGTATTAACACACTCAGCCAATCAGATACAAATGTAAAGAGTTTCCTCAAAATCAAACTCAACTAGCATCTTGATAAGACTGTTTAACAAGTCTGATCAAAATCTGTTCAGAAATATAGTTGCTAGTGTGTTGACAAGCTCAGCCAATCAAAAACAAGATCATGTAATTTATAAGCATGGATCTCACTCATAATCATACTCAACATAAGCCTTAATGATTCAAACTTTATTTACAACATTTATTCTAAATCCTATCACAAATACAGTCTCCTCTAGAATGGAAAAAAACAGCCAATCAGATGCAAGACCACTTCATAATAATGCTGAGTTCTTGCTGATAGTAAGACTCGTCAACATCTTGATTATTATAGCCTATTTATCTTAAGTATCATTAAAACAGGTTAGAAAGTGGAAATAAACTGGGACAATTGAATGCAAGTTCACCTCATTAATATGCACAGATCCTGCTTATAATAAAACTCATTGAATATTTTGATGCTAAAAACCAAATACCAAGTGTGATAAAAATCTTATCAGAAAGAGTCATTAAAGTGCTGACAAGCACCATCAGTCGGATTCAAGATCATTTCATTAATATGCATGGATTTCACTGATAACTGAGCCCATCAAAGATCTTAATGATTTACGTCTGTTTACCAAGTTTACTCCAATAATTTGATCAGAAATACAATCTTTATAATGCTAACCAGCTCAACCAATCAGATTCAAGATCACCTCCTTAATATGTATCCCACTCATTATCTAATTTGTGCAAGATCTTGATCTTGTAAGTCTACATTCCAAGTCTGATCAAAATCTGATAACTGTAGAGGAATGGTCAGCAATTTGCTCATGTATCAATGCATCCCACCCTGTGCCAAAAATGGGGCTTAATATTAATTTATATTTCAAAAAAGTGCACAACCCTTTTGAAAATAGTGGAGTATAATGATTTGTCAACATGCAATCTTATAATGATGGCAATAAAGTACTAAGCTTCACAGCAATCCATGAGCAAGAGGCCCAAGTGTGCCTTAAACAATAAAGCCTGTCCTGTGAGACCACCCCTTCTGCCAATAAAAAGTGGTCCCTCATAACAGGTATGTACAAGATTACCATTTTTCAAGGTCAAAATGCAGGTAAAAAGAAGGTAAAATATCCAAAACTGCTGTACATGCATTTTATTCTTTATTCTTAGGTCTCGTCAAAATATTCATCCAAAACTAATTTTGTATAGCAAAAATGATACACGTCTATCAGATAACATTTGTAATTATATTTGAAGAGGTCCAAGTGTGCCTTATATCACACATCTGACTTACTTAACAGTTGACCATTTCACTAAATAGAATGATGTACAATTTTAAAAACAAAACCTATGTCAACTCTCGAATATGGATAGTTTCTGTCCTATAATCAAATTTATCTAAGAACTTGATTTTATAAGCCCATTTACCAAATTTGATTAAAAAATGGACCAGAAATATAGTCTCTACACTTAGACAGGTAGTCAGTTCAGCTAATTAGATGTAAGGTATCTCATTAACACGTGAACAGCTCGCTTATTATAAAACATCCAACAATAATATAATCTTATTTACCAAGATGGACCAAAATCTGACTGGAATATGGTCTCCAGAATAGTAGCAGGCATAACCAAATAGATACACAATTGCCTCAGATATGCATAATTTTGATAACATTCAAACTCATCCAATATTTTGATAAAATTTGTTTAAAGGCTGTTCAGAAATACTGATGCTATTGTTGACAAGCTCAGTTAATCAAATGCAAGGTCATGTCATTATATGTACATGAATTTCATATATAACTCAAGCAAGATCTTGATGACACATACCTATTTACGAAGTTTGATCAAAATCCCATCCAAAAATGCAGTCTCTAAAGTTGCATAATCTTAAGCCAATTAGATACAATATGCATGGGTTTTGCTCATAATCAAAATCATCCAACATCTTGAAAATATTAGCCTCTGTAAAAAATATAGACTGCTGAGAGATAAGAAGCTCAGTCAATCATATGCAAGATTACCTGATCAATATGCATGAATAAAACACTCATCAAATTCTCTGAGAACTTGAAAAACAGCATTCCATCTATTTATCATATAAAGGGAAACAACTCTTAACTCTTCTGTGTTCCTGCTAGGTGGCCACAGTAAGCCCCAATGTAACCAGTTTTAGCTAGAGTGAAACCCTAAACTTGATGCTAAAACTTCTGGGAAGGGTGTAAGGAAATGTTAGTAATATGATCAGATAAGTATTATCTGCAAAAAATAGTTTACAACAAAATTAACTTTTTTCCATTTCATATATTACCTGACCACATGAAAATTCAGAGAACAGGTAAGAGGATCAAGTGTTTGCAACCAAAATCTACCCATATCACCATGTAGAGGAAGGGCCTGAAAGGATGAACTTCTCCTAATGTCAGATTCACATAACTGAAGATGATCCCAAAGCAAGTTACTACCTTTTCAGAAAGTCTCTCAGATGAATCGAGCAAAAGTTGCTTGGTCATGCTAGGGGCTGAGGTTGTGCTTTTATGAATAGAGCATGGTAACAGGGCAGTTATCAGTGCCCTGATGTGATTCAGCTCTCTCTCTCTCTCTTGTTGGCCATGTCTTGCAAACAGAAGCTAAAAAAAGTAGATTGGGCATGCCATCCAACTGACTACACTATGTATCAAATTGGGATATTATGGTCAAAGGCCAGGGTTATGGAATCACTTCATTAGTCATACCTGATCCTTTGAGAGTTCAGAAAGTGCTGATTTAATAACTCCTGTCAGATAAGTGGTGTGCGGTTGTGGAGTTATGTCTTGCTTTCCTGCCTTATGTGGAAGGAATAGCTTTAACATCCACTATGGCTATTCTCCATGTGGAGGAATAGCCTTAATATCCACAATGATAATTCTCCATGTGGAAGGAACAGCCTTAACATCCACTATGACTCTTCTTGTGGAAGAAATAGCCTTAACTTTCACTATTACTGGTCTCCATGTGGAGGAATAGGCTTAACATTCACCATGACCATTCTCCATGTGGAGGGAATAGCCTTAATATCCAAGATGACAATTCTCCATGTGGAAGGAACAGCCTTAACATCCACTATGACTCTTCTTATGGAAGGAATAGCCTTAACATTCATTATTACTGGTCTCCATGTGGAAGGAATAGCCTTAACATTCACCATGACCATTCTCCATGTGGAGGGAATAGCCTTAATATCCAAGATGACAATTCTCCATGTGGAAGGAACAGCCTTAACATCCACTATGACTCTTCTTATGGAAGGAATAGCCTTAACATTCATTATTACTGGTCTCCATGTGGAAGGAATAGCCTTAACATTCACCATGACTATTCTGAAGGAATAGTCTTAACATTTACTATGACTATTCTCCTTGTGGAAGAACAGCCTTAACATCCACTATGACTATTCTTGTGAAAGGAATAGCCTCAACATCCACTATGATTATTCTCTATGTGCAAGGAATAGCCTTAACATCCAATATGACTATTCTCCATTTGGAGGGAATAGCCTTAACATTTACTGACTATTAACCAAGTGGAAGGAATAGCCTTAGCATTCACTATGACTGGTCTCCATGTAGAAGGAATAGCCTTAACATCCACAGTAACTATTCTGAAGGAATAGTCTTAACATTTACTATGACTTTTCTCCTTGTGGAAGGAACAGCCTTAACATCCACTATGACTATTCTCCTTGTGAAAGGAATAGCCTTAACATCCACTATGACTATTCTCCATGTGGAGGGAATAGCCTTAACATCCACTATGACTATTCTCCATGTGGAGGGAATAGCCTTAACATCCACTATGACTATTCTCCTTGTGGAAGGAACAGCCTTAACATCCACTATGACTATTCTCCTTGTGGAAGGAATAGCCATAACATCCACTATGACTATTCTCCATGTGGAGGGAATAGCCTTAACATTTACTGACTATTAACCATGTGGAAGGAATAACCTTAGCATCCACTATGACTGGTGTCCATGTGGAAGGAATAGCCTTAACATCCACAGTAACTATTCTGAAGGAATAGTCTTAACATTTACTATGACTATAAAGTGGAGGCTGCCTAAGTGTTGTGATCCTCTCCATGATCAGTTCATCAAACACCTTCTCATGCAGGGCATCCATAACAAGAATCAGGCATGATGGAGGAGTTTCTCTGGGCACAGATGGAAGTGATGGCCTCAGCTGCTTGAGCAGCATGGGGTTGCTATATTTTCTTCTGGTATGTCTTTCCAGGATCTTTCCATCTAAGAGGGGCAATCAGATCTATTTTGCAGTCCAAGCCCCTCATTTTCTTGATTAGTTTTGTTATCGGAACTGCTGGAGGGAAAATATATGCAGACATTTTCTCCCAGCTGATTGAAAGGGTGCCAATAGCTTATGCTTCTGGGTTCTGGGTACAGAAATGGGAAGATGAAGATGGGCAGTTTGTTGTTTGACCTTACTTCAAATAGGTCTTGAAACATATGGCCCCACAGGGCACAGACTCAAAAGATGGAAATACCACTCTGTATGAAGCAGTTGGCCTGTCCTTGATGATAAAATGGGGCAGGATATTAAGCCTGCCCAGTATGTGTTGGATTTATATATTGTTCTGACATTGGGAATCCAACAAAGGTATTCCCATACCATAAGGCAAAGGTCTGGTGATTTTATTCTCCCCATTTGAAAGGGAAAACTCACAGAAAAGAAGGCTCTCAAGTTGCTGGGGTTGTGAGTTTTGTTTTGAGAGATGCCTGGAAAATTCTGCAATCTTTGACTATTGTGGCACAGTTCTGAATGATGGATGATCATCATTACTATATCTACAGAGGCACTGACTTTGTAAGTAGGGCAATATCCTCTAAAATTTCTTTAATCACTGCCTTAAAAATAAACTGCGTTAGTTCCATGGTTGTGCTGTAAAGTTCAGGCATGTTCATCTCACCCCCTTAATTGACCAGGGGTGGGAGGGGGAATTGTACTCCTCCAAGTATCATCAGCATGTATAAATATTCTCTGCTGGATATGCTATCATTTGCAGTTGAATCATATCTGAACCAGAACGTGGAGTGACTGTGGAATGCCAATCCTGCACAACCCATTGAGCTGGGTTGGAGAGCTCCAAATATAATACAGGTTCACCATAAATCATGGATATGATTGGTCTGGCTGACTGGCTGTGCAGTCTACTGGGTCTATGATGCTGTAGGGATTGTTGAGAGATGTGGTCAGCTAACAGGCAAGCATGAGATGACAGATGCATTACAGCCAAAACCATATACTGATTGTCTGGATGGCTGACTGGTTGGTTAGCAGCTGGGACAGCATATGGAGGAAAATATATTACTCGCATGTTGGTCTGGTCTGTAACGTCAGAAGGATATCCTACATGTATGGCTTTGAAGTTTCCAAATCCATGCATAGATGGAGACAGAAACCTATGCCCAGTGAGCTGCCAACTTATGTTTTGTTCAAATTGCTCATAAAAATCCTTAATGATACAGCTGGTTTTATAAAAGATTTATCATTTGTTAAGTCTAATACTTGATTGGAATCACTTGTCATGGAGTTGATTGGATTTGAAGCTGCTGATGCGGCTTTTGGTATCTTTGTGGGTATGGAGCTGGCTTCTCAACATCCCCATAAAGCTGATTAAAAATTCTGATGTGTGGTAAAGACTAAGAATTTCATAATCTGACAATTTTATTTAAGACAATGGACCAGATCTGCTGTCCACAATGTACACACACTACAAGTGTGTTATGAACAGCCCTTTCTGCAGGCCAAACACATCTTATGGTTGTCCTCCAAATTTTAAATTATCTGCACTTCTTGCACTTAAATGACATCTCTGTAATGAAAGGGAGAATAAAAACAAACAAGTGTGAAAGACAAATGTACAAATTGCTGAATAAAAGACAAACTTACATTACTGAGATGACCTAATAATAGTAATAAATTTAACAGCAAACAATTTTACTGGTGAAAAATATGTTACTGTATCAAAATCACTTGGACAACAGTAAAGCATAAAAAAACTGAAAAATTACAAATAAATTCACCAGGAATCACACAAATATTTTATGCATAATGTATAACAATGTTTTGACTTCCTATACCATTGATTATAAATTGTGGATGGCCAAAATTATGTACAAGTTTCAATGGATTCTAGAAGGCATTGTTGATAGCTGAAAGTCAAAATTTCAACTGGTTACAGCTAAGATACTTGTGGTAAACTAGCGGAAATGAAGGGAGTTGACATGTAAGAGTTGCTTCCCTTTGTCAATATGACAATTTGACAGAAAGACATTTTTTTGGGGTCCTTCTGGGTGACTTGGATTTGAAGGTAGAAGACTAATTCTGATGTTAACTGATTGGGTAGTGCATTTGACGGGGAAATAATAACATTTCTTACCAAGATACAAGCTTATTATTATTTAATACCATGGATGCACATACAAAGACCTTATTGATGATCTAAACTTTATGCAAGCTGCATGGAGGCAGAGCACATGATCAATTTATTACTGGGATATTAATCTTTTGCCCAAACTTTTATTGAGTGCATTTTTATTCTGGCTGTATGACTAAATGAGCCTGTTCTGACCAATATTTCATGACCAAAAATATATCCCTGCAAAGATTGCTTCAGTCACACCATACCAGAAGAACAACTGTTTCACAAATTTCTAAGAGAAATTTGTTCAAAAAACATTTGTTCTATTACACCTCTAAAAAGAGGAGAATATGTTTTATCAACATTATTCATTTATTTAATGGCAACAATTCTCTTGCGACATACAAAGTGCTTTTGTCATAAGACAAGGCCCATGTTACATTTTGGTTCGGGGCCCCGAGTGGCCGAGTGGTCTAAAGCGCTGATCGTTACGGATCACTGCCATCTCACCTCTGTCTGCGTGAGTTCGAGTCCAGGCTCGGCTAACGTGGGTACGTGAGAAAGCCTGCCAGTAGCTTCTCGTGGAGTGGAATTGGTTCTTCCACATCGAGGGGTTTTCCGGGGTTCTTCCTCCACCATTAATACTGGCCGCCATGTATAGCCTATCAAGTGCTGAAAAATGGCGTTAAACCCTATAACAACAACAACAACAACAACAACAACATTTTGGTTCAGAAGGTGAGGTCACATGACCACAAATATGCTGCAAAAATGGCCAACCAATGTTCATTGTGAAACATGTTCATGGTCAGAGCATCATCAAAACACCATATAAACTCACTTTTAACTTATGTCCAACTGTAAACAAGATGGATCCTAATCTGCCATTGCATAATGCACCAGCAGATCAGGGTCCATGTTGTTTCTTCTACTGATTACTCCTGAGATTCCAAAGACCCAGATCCAGATCTCCTGGTGGGTTATACACTGGCAGATCTGGGTGTATGCAGTTTGCAGTTGGACTCAGCTAATAAGGTAGTATGCACAGTACTCTTTTGAAACTGTACTTGTGAAACATGCTATTCACAAAATTTCTCCCTTTCTACTGAAGACTGTCCAGCTGACAGAAATGTAATTTCCTAAATCACTCTCTCATTTGCTAACTTATTGCATTAATTACATTTTCCAGAGAAGGGCTGTATTTCCAATGGAAATATATTTCATTATCAAGTATTACCAGTGAGTAAACTATTATTACAGATTACAATAAATAACACACTACACCAAGAAGCTGACATTAATACAAAAATAGCTGACCTAGCCGCAGGCACTGACGAAGAATTCCACCAGCTGGAATATTCTTTTCTTGCTCAAGCTCAGCAAAGTTTGTGGAGCTGGCAAATACCAAAACATCAGTTAGATTCATGACTCGCTGAAGAATGGACACTGCCTGCTCAATACTCAGACCCTGAGTCGGCTCCAGAATTTCCACCTCACCCTGCAAAATGCATGCAGAGAATACAGCAATGACAGTCTAATCAGAACCATCATTTCCCATCTGTTTAAGGCAAGTTAGACCCCAAAATGAAACAAAATTATTAATAACTATTAAGAAACATTGTCGAGATCATATCCACCAAGAGAATATTCTCAGACACTGTTGAAACGATAATGGCTACAAAATTTCAAAACTGAAGATTCTGTCATTGTGATCATGCCATTCCAATGTGCTTAAATTGGTTCCAATTTTCTTTAAGCTAGTTTTCAAACCTTCTGCAGAAATTAGTCTAGCAAAGAAGAAGAAGAAGAAGAAGAAGAATGACAAGTTTGAAATTTCATAACTTTTTCATAAATTCATGAGATGTGCTTTGAATGGTCCCTAATTTCATTCATCTGGTTCTTGTAGCCTTATACAGTAACCAGTCAAATAGGAAGAAGTTTAAATTTCAATTCAAGGATGATAGTTAATAAGCTGCAGATGGCGTATAAAATATTTGGGTAATTCTTCCCACAGGCAAATATAAGAATTACAAATACTATTATTTTGGACAATGTACCATAAATTAGGGGATAACAGTTTGTAACTGAGGTATGTACAAATAGGGTTTAGTATGTATATATAGGGTTTAGCTCACAGAGGACTTGTATCTGGGACCTATCATACATCCCTGAGCCCACAGAGGCTTGTATCTGAGGCTTGTATCTTGTATCTGAGGTCCATTTTACATTCATAAGCCCACAGAGGCTTGTATCTGAGGACTATTATACATCCCCAAGCCCACAGATGTTTTTTTATTTATCTGAGACCTGTATACATCCTGGCACCCATTGAGGGCATGTATCTGAGAATGCTAATGGTAGTTTTACTGTCACAAATTGAGTCTTGTAGTTCTGTGTTATTTGTAATGGTAAAACTGTCAGTAATGCTCAAGAATCCTCAAAAGCAACCTTCCATATTTTTTTTCTTCAGAATTTATCATATTGGTAACTGAATGTCTACAGATTGACAAAATTGCCATTACTACCTTTAAATAAATAAATACCTTTAAAAATAATACTCTAAACATTCTGCACTGCAGCAAATTTGAAATCTTTGAAAAAAGAGCCTCAGCCATAAACATTACACATTAAAATTTCCCTGCAGACTTTACAATACTAAATTTTTCCTGCAGTCTTTACAATATTAAAATTTTGCTGCATACTTTACAATATTACAATTTCCCTGAAGACTTTACATATTAAAATTTCCCTGCAGCCTTTACAAATATTAAAATTTCCCAGTGATAGTACAAAATTCCAAGATTTGTAACTAAGACTTTAATTTTTTCATTAAGTATCATAAATCTTCCATCTTTCCCGAAAACTGAAAATTCAGGAACTTTTTTCCTGACCTGTGAGAACCCCAAAATCAAACATTACATCACTTCTGCATACGTTAGAATTATGTTTAATTATATAAAATTATTCATGTTCAACACATACATTGGTGGAGGTAGCAGCAGCCAGAAGAGGCAGGAGGCCCCCACATGAGGTGATGAGGTTGTCTGCTAGCTGGGATATCATGTGTGTCACATTCACTATGTAGATGTGATTCTCACTTGCATTCACAAAGTCTATCACAGTCTTCGTTGTATGGCTAAAACATCATGAACAAGTCATTAAATTGATAAATTTTATATGAAAGCTCAATTAATATATATATATATATATATATATATATATATATATATATATACACCCCCCCCGATACATTCGATCCAACAGAGGCATCTGTAGTCAATCCTCCATCACTTCATTCCCCCATCTCTCTCTCTCTCTCACACACACACACACACACACACACACACACACAGTGTTAATATTTTTTTCTTCAAAATTAAATGTGACTGTAATACCACAGAATTACCAATATCCCCAAAAATATGAAACAATCCTTTCTCAATATGAAAATGTGACTGTAGATGCAAATGTCAGATGCATTTTACTCAAAATGTACAAGGGCCTCATGAAATTGTGCTTCTATGATAGATTACATGTAGTGTAGCTAAACAATAACTATTTAACAGAACCATTTTAAGCTGTAGGTATGAAGCAGTTTGCTGTGAGAGTAAAACTTACTACTCCCTTTTTGGGTTATGCAATTATACAAAGCCAGTTACCAGCACACAATATTACACAGAAATATTTTGCTAAACTGTCTTTTTGAAAACAATGTAACAGTTTATTGTGGATCCTTCTTTACCCATGAAACTGGATGGTCTACCCCAAACCTGACTGAGGCAGGGAACTAGTTGCCTAGAACTCTGTTGTTACATTCTGCCATATATTGAAGCCCAAAAGCAATTCATACCAGTCACAACATTTGTTTATGTACAAGCTAAGATCAATACCCATGTATGAGCTTAAGTTAAAACAAACATTTATAAAGTCACAGAAACTCTCAATATTTGAATTGTCAGACATGTCCAACATATATCACTGATTCCCTCAAATTTGATGAATTCCATAACTAGTTTTTCGAAAACAAAATGACTCCCAGGTGAACACTGTTAAAAACTTGTGAATTATCTTGCATCCTTTCTACTAAAACTTTCTTTGACAAAAAAAGTTCAAAACTGTCAGAAATATAATTAGGAAAAAAAGATAATGTAAAATCTCAAGTTTAGGAGAATAATTGGAAAACATTTGTGAACTGGCATGTGAAATTCTCATGCTGCAAAAACAATGTCAAGTAATTTTGAAATAAAGATAAGGAACTGACATGTAACCATCAGCAAATAACATCAAATTAACCACATAAACACATGCAAGTAAATATATTATCTATGACATGTACAATCACCAATGAAAGTAAAGAGCTATAATGTACTTAACTATTCCAATTTCTGATTTAACCTTGCTCTAATAATAGATATATCCCTTCAACAAACTGTGATCCAGGATTTTATACATGAAAACATAACCACAAAGTCTGAAAACCACCCCCCACAAAAATCACCTTTTCCAGACTTGGACATCTGTTTCAACAGAGAACAAGAGATCAGACAGCAGTTTCTGATGAAGATATGACCATCTGAATTCTGGAATCCTGAAAGGTGGTGCCCGAGGGCCTGCCTGGAAGAACCTAGATCCACCTCGGGTAGAAAAAGACCTGGACAAGGGTTTTCTAGCATCTCCTCCCTTGTTGTAAAATTCGGCTACTTCCTGCTCTGGTGGAAATGGACTGATTGGCAAATTGTCCTCATCTCTTCCTTCTGGTTCCTTTCTTTTCCCGTTTACCTCTCCATTCCTAAGGACCTCTGTAGGTGATCCCTTTGAATTCAAGGTTGAGGGATCATACCCATTTTCTGCTATCTTCTTTTCCCGTTGATCTGAGGCTCCATCCAACGTTTGATCCCTCTTGTTGTCTGCATTGGCAACAGCCTCTGAATTGCCACCTGCAGATTCCTGATCTGCACCACTGTCGCTGTTGGCAACAGGACTAGCATTTGATTCATCCAGTTCTTTGATTTGGACTGAGCTTCTTGGAACAGGTTTGTTTAGTTCCTTGTCAGAGATTCCTGATATAGTGCTGATTGGGTGTTCTCTTCTTTCCTCAGGGTCAGCTATGTGGTCCCCTCTCTGTCTCTCATACTGCTTGTACATCTTTGCCATATGGATTCTGAAATCCTCAAAGGCAACCTAAAACAGAACATAACAGTCAACTTCAAAATAACTGTCAACTTCAAAATTAGTGGTTTTTGTGAAAAAATAGCTCATAAAATACCTTCATTTCAATGGTACATGCCATTATTTCCATGTAATATTAATGGCTGGATGGTTGGTTGGCTTTCAACAGCACTTCTGACACATTATTGGCTATATCATACCAAGGAAATGGTAATGCCCTGAATATACAGAAGACATAAACAAATACTTTCTAACTCTTATTTTTGCAACCAGAATGTTTGAAATGAAAATTACAAAACTCCACCCAATCAAAGAATGCCAGGTTGTAAATGTTTTACCAAACTTATTCATTTTCCAAATACAGTAAAACCTGTTTTGAAAGACCACTGCTATGTGACACCACCTGTCTTGAGAGACCACATTCTTAATGCACAAATTTATTGATTATATAGGACTGTGACCTGTTATGGGAGACCACCTGTCTTGAGAGACCATAATATTTTGGCAAAAGATGTGGTCTTTCAAGACAGGTTCGACTGTAATATGACTCACCAGATCACAAATAGCTAAAAGTAGTATGACCTACTTTTTACCTTTGTTACTTTCAGTTTTCATATTCTGCATTAAAATTGCTGTTGTCAGTTTATTTCAAGTATATCTGACATGTTATCTCATTTCAATATGAACAAGTTCTAGAAATAAAATAAAAATTAAGTCCAAAATCAAATGCAATCCATTCCATGTTTAGCAAAATTAAATTAAAAAAAATAATTTCTCTGGTCCACAGAGGTTTGTTGTATAAGTTTTCTACTATGTGCTGCATTAGTCCTAAAGAAGGGTTCTGCGCAAACCAAAATATGGAGTATGACTTTAACTAAGTTTTAATAGAAAATCCGAACATCAATTATGTGCTGCCACCATAAATGCTGCCAAAAACTAGAAATGTCATAACTGTACACAAAAGCACCACAAACCCATTTTTGTATGACCTGCAGTAAAATGTGCATGCATAACTGACACTATACACAACACAGTCACTGAGCATGAAATCTGGGTTACTGTGACTTACTTCTGGAAAGATGGTGTCATCCACACTAAGATGTTTCTACAAGCTGCATGCCTCTATGGCCAATAATGCCCGAGAAACTAATCCAAAACCTAACCAAAGTAACTGAAACATGAAACAGAAGTCAAAGTGACCTACATCTGGAAAGACTGTTGTTCCAACATCTACATAAAAAGTTGCCTCAATGTACGACTCACAATGCCTGAGAAACTGACCAAAACACAAAATTTTACCATGACCTACAGACAGAGGGACAGAAGTAATACTATGTAGGCCCTGATAGTCATAGAACGTAAACATATCAATGTGTCACTATCTGCTCCTAAAGATGAGAGAACCAGAATATAATCAACTATTACACAACTTGCCCCTGTGAAGTTTTTAGTGGTCTCCAGCAGTCAACATGCTGAAAATAAACTCAGAATAAAGTGGTCTTGACAACAAAATGTTGATCCCTGTGACATGGAAAGGAGGCATGAAACAACAAAAAAGAAAAGAACATTCATTTCTAGATATATCAAAGTAGAGGTACTATAATTAGTTGATACCATGAGGCCCAAGTGGGCTTAATATTGCTCATTTTGCTTACCTAACTTATCAGTTGACCATTATAATAAGTCAATCAGGTACAAGATCAACTTATTAATATGTTTGTATCTTGACCATTATTGAACTTTTACAAGATCTTGATGATATAAGCACATTTGTCCAGGTTTGAAAATCCATCCAGCAAATAAGGCCTCTAGGTAATAAACCCAACTAACTGGATGCAGGATTATCCCAATATACATAAATCTCACTCCATGTCTAATCCATCCAAGACAATGATATAAACCCACATTGCAAATTTCATTAAATTGGATTAGAAGTATGACTGTCAGAGATACAGCCTCCAGAGTCAAAACAAGCTCAGCCAATCAGATGCAAGATCATCACATTAATGTGTATCTTGTTCAATATCAAACTTATCCAGATCTTTATGATATAAGCATATATTCCAAGTTTTATCCAAATAAGATCAGAAATATGGCTTCCCAAAGTGTAAGCTCTGCTAATGAGACGCAAAATCATTCATTAGTACATTGGATCTTGCTCAATATTAAACATGCCTGAGATCCTAATGATGTAGGCATGCATCCCAAGTCTGATCAAAATCACATCAGAAATAAGTCCTCCGGAGGGGTAAGAAGCTCAGCCAGCCAGATGCAAGATCACCTCATAATGATATAAGCATGCAATCCAATTTTGATAAAAGTCAGATCATAAATATGGCCTAGTGAATGGTAACAAGGTTAGACAATCTGGTGCAAGAGTACTTCAGTAATATGCATGGATCTAGTTTATTATTGAAAATCAGAAATTTGAATGATATAAACCCATATTCCAAGTTTAACTGAAACTGGATCAGAAATATGGACCTCCAGAGTGGTAACAAACAACTGTTGATGGGTGGACAATGCACAATGGCCATGTGAGCAAAAAACCAACAGTTAATTTTGTTTTTCTTTCTTCTGAAACAATAATATTAAAATCTGGATCAGAAACTATTATCATGGTCCATCCCTAGAAGACAGACTATTGGATGAAAGTTACAGACTTTGAGCATCCTTGGAGTGACAGCCGGCATTATAAGCACTTTTTATGCACCAGTAATTACCTTGATTAGCCACTACAGCTGATGCCTCGCATGAAATGCATCCAGTCCACTCATCTAAGCCCTATTCTCATTCACATGTATTACAAGGCTAACCTGTTGAGAGCAACTCACCATAATATACAATGCATAGTCATTATTATGCAAAGTTTATAACTGAACAAACATATTTATTACTTCAAATGCACTGGTCAGAAATGGACTTCTGTGTTGGCTGGGATGCATATCGCATGGAACAATCTATGCAATCAAGCTCTAAATACAAATATTTACGCCAGGTTTGTAAGGTATAAAATGCAGGTCAAATCACACTGATCTTCTCTGTAAGAGTGTAACACTAACAGAAATGCATCCAGTTGTCAAGTTTCATGATTCAAACATATACAGCACTCAGTAAATGAACCTTGAACACAAAATTTCATGAATTCACTGAAGCAGAAAATATAGGTCACAGATATATGTTTTGCAGTAAGGTGCCAGAGCTTACTAAAATGCATCCTCTTAACAAGTTAATTATTCTAGGTAGGACAGTATATATACAGCATGCTAATACATCATGTGGTAATGAGCTAAATGTGAAGACTTAGAAATTCAGGTCACAATAATTTTTGTTATTGTTGTAACGGTGCATTTCTAACAGAGATGCATATCATCACCAATTTCATGACTGTAGCATGAAGACTGCCTAAGAAATGAGTATCAAATCCAAAATTTAACCCAAGTCAGTGAAGAATAAAATATGGGCCACAATGATAAACTTCTGTATGAGTAGTAATCATCAAAGATACATCCATATCACCTAGTTAATGCTAGGTCAGTATGTACACAGCAATACAATTCTATGCAATCATTAACTGAAGCTAAAAACCTAACCCAAAATAGTAAAATGTGAAACATAGGTCAGTGGGTGTGGTGCTAATAGAGATATATACAATCATCTAGTTGAATTATTCTAGTATGAACAGTAAAGCACAATTTTACCAGCCTGCAAAGCCTGTAACAGTGACCTCCTTTGTGATCAAGTTGCATCTCCTTACCAAGTTTCATGGAACCTGATACAAAAGTATGTATACAGGATGCCAAAAATTATATGTTCATGAGTCAAACTCAAAAGTTTAACCTATGCTAGTACAATGTGAAATGCAGGTCACAGCAATCTTCTTTTGGTGCATGGGTATGATATTAATAAAGATTCATACAATCATGAAGTTTGACGATTCCAGCTGAGCAGTATTTAAGAAAAAAACCCAAAAAACTGAAGCTAAATATGTGAAGTTCAAAATATGGGTCACTGTGACCTACATTGGTGAACAGGAAAGGTAATGCACTCATCGAGATGCATCTCCTCACCAGATCTCACAAGTCTAGGTGTATGTATACAGGGTGCAAAAAACCTATGTGGTCATGAACTGAATGCAAAAACTTAACTAAGGCAGTAAAATATTAGTCACAGTGACCTTGTTTGGCTGAATGGGTGTTGTAATAACTGAGATGAATACAATCATCTAGTTTGACATTTCCAGCATAAATAGAGTTTGAGAATCAAACCTTAATTAAATTTTTTTTCCAAAGTCTGTAAAATGTAAAATAAGAGTAAGTGACCTAATTTTTTATTAGTGTGCAGTTGCTGTCAAGATGCATACCCTCATCAGTTTGTGATTCCAGGAATAAATATAGGTAAACGGGGTGCAAGAAACCTAAACATGAAAACTTTGCTAATAATGTCCCAATAACGTATGTGTACAAACTGAGCCTTTTCAGGGGGTAGAAATGAAACCCACTCCCAACTGCTGCCTAGGACTCAGCAGGAAAGAATGATTGATATGCAGTGAATATATATATATATATATATATATATATATATATATATATATATATATATATGATTTGATATGTTTGGATGCCGACACTGATGGTAGCACAATAGCTGTCCTGTACTTCACATGAACATACAAATACAATTATCATAGACTGGGTTCTATACTTACTACCATGTTCTCCCTACCTTGGAATGTAAAATGGCCAGAGTATCAATCCAGACCCTCCAGCCTCCATACTCAAATTTGATTGCATGGTGCAGTAGCATGCGGAACAAGGCCATCACCATATCTGTGATCTTCTGTTCCTCTGCATTCTGTGGATACACATATGCCATGGAGAACAACCAGTCCTGCCACACTGACATCTGCAGGACAGTTCTGAAGCAAGAGGAAATGATTCCATTAGTAAATTTAGCATAATAATGGTCACATATTACCTCTGGAACAGACAACAGCAAAATAGTACATTATAAACAACCAATATCAGATTAACTGTTTAAAGCAAATCCCCCACCCCCATGAGATATCAACTTAATCCTCAGCATGCTTATTAGGTATTTCAAATGAAAAATTGACACAGTTCCAAAATTACTCTTTTGGCCATCTTCACCTCTCGTATATTCATTTCAGGTACATTTGTGGGTTCTAGTGTTCATTAAGTGAAGTGAAACTGGTACAAACTCCCTGTAGTCCTTGTATTTCTGGTCCCAACAAATGTCAGCTTTTAAAGTTTGTATTAACATTCTAATTAAGGACTTTATATAGGTATTTACTGGAGAACCAGAGAATTACAAGAGCAATGAAGTAACTAAGTAAGTGATTAAATAGAATTGTATACTGAACCAAATCCAATCAGTGAATCAAATTCAAACTTGGCACTGACAGCTTGAATGGTCCTACTGAAATATTTGATGCAATAATGTAAACATAGGAACCTTATTTGACATTTACATCAATTATTGTTTAATGTTCGATACATCCTGTCTTCAACCCCTCCACCAAGGCCACAATGAAGAATTACATATATCCCATGAGCCATCCCTACAATCAGTGGGATTAAAAAAGAAATCAATCTGCAAGGTTCATTTTGATGGATTCTGATGATATACAAGTGACTGCACAAAAACCTTCATACAAATATTCATAATACTCTCTGAACAGAAGTCCTTGATTAAATACATTACAATGATTATATTCATACAGTCCCAAATTTACTATGTTTCTAGTATAAGGAATGCACCGTAACACTATTGGTCCTTAACTAAAAAAAAAAACAAACAAAAAAATTAGATGTGAAATTACTATGTCCAAAGTTTTCCTCACATAAAATGTCTGCTCTAAAGATAAAAGTTAACTAGCATAAATTCAATCACTCAACACTTTCACTGAGTACTCTTGATGATAAAAGTGGTGAAAGAAAGCAGAGAAGCCTGGCAAAGCTATTGCCCTTGGAGGGCTGGCAGCTACTATAGATGGTTTCAAATGGCATTAATCTGATCAGTAAGCATTCAACTAAAAGGCCTATGTAATGCTAAAACTGCCACCATGCTGTCAAATAGTTTATCCTTACAGGGTTGTGCAGGCTCTAACCTCCAAGCTTTTTTCAGGTCCATGAAGAATCTTTCATAGAAAATATTATCATTGGAAGCTACAACACAGATGATAGTAGCACAATTATTTAAGGAGGTCACCCCTGCAAAGTTAAACTTCTGACCATGCTTCATTGTACTGAAAATTTACATTATGAAAGCCTTGAACTTTCACGGGTGAATGGAATGCATAGTGTCTGCATTAAGACGGAAAAAAATGACATCAAACTATTGAAATGCACAAAAAGAGTACTTATTCCATTTTTTCTGGATGTTTACTGAATCACATTTTTAGATGAGCACTAGCTACAATCTGCAATGCCATTTAAATAAAAATTCTCTAATCCTTGCATGGTTAAGACCAAACCTGGAATCACAAAAGTGCAAAGTGAAAGTGGGCCACTGTACTACCAAACTATTTAAAGTATCATTATATTTACTCATGTATAATGTATACCCGTCTGTGAATGGCATAGACCCAAATCTGCCATAATGTGCACCCATCTGTAATTGGCATAGACCCAGATCTGCCATAACATGCACCCATCTGTGAATGACACAGACCCAGATTTGCCATAATGTGCACCTATCTGTTAATGGCATCAGGTGCACCGAACAGAAAATGGTATAGACCCATATTTGCCATCATGTACACTTTTCTGCAACTGACATAGACCCAGATCTGCCATAAAGTATACCAATCTGCAACTAACACAGCTACAAAACTGCCATAATGTGCACCCATCTGTGAATGATACAGACCCAGATCTGCCATAATGTGCACCCATCTGTGAATGACACAGACCCAGATCTGCCATAATGTGCACCCATCTGTGAATGTCACAGACCCAGATCTGCCATAATGTGCACCCATCTGTGAATGACACAGACCCAGATCTGCCATAATGTGCACCCATCTGTGAATGTCACAGACCCAGATCTGCCATAATGTGCACCCATCTGTGAATGACACAGACCCAGATCTGCCATAATGTGCACCCATGTGTGAATGTCACAGACCCAGATCTGCCATAATGTGCATCAATGTGTGAATGGCACAGACCCAGATCTGTTATATTGTGCACCCATCTGTAACTGGCATAGACCCAGATTGCCATAATGTGCACCCACCTGTGAATAGTATAGATCCAAATTTTGACCCTAATGTAGAGTGGGAATGAGGCCCCATAATGGAATTGTAACATGACAATATTACCGTCTGTTCTCCTTATTGTTGTTACAGAGGATGGTTAGATCCGACAGAAAGATCCTTTTGACATTTGTGACCTCTGGAGTTGGCTTGGACTGGCGGATCATTGTTGCCATGACCTTCAGTATTGCTGTCAAGAAAAGTGAAATTTTAATTGTCGATTTATCCTTAGAGAAAATCTGATACACCATATATACTCACTTATTAGTCTAGTCCAAGTGCAAAACAACACAGACCCTGAACTGCTGTCATATAATAAGAGATCAAGGTCTATGTTGTTTTTGTTCCACTGATAACTCCTAACAAACTGCATAGAAACATCTACTGGCACATTATGTCCTGATGAAAATAAATTCAAATACATCAGTAGTTTTCTAAGGTTTCCTCTTTAGTGGATTTTACATGGCTTTTGTCTCAAGTAAATAAGTACAAACACAATCGATGCGTATCAACATTATATGTTTTAATATATAATGTGTTATGATGAACCGCTGACTGAAACAAAAGAGATGCTTAGAACTGTTTCAACAAAAAGTAATGCATTATGTTAACTCATAATACAGGTAGTACACCATTTCAGCAAGGAAGGTTACCACCTAGTGATACTGAAAGCAGTGGAAGCATTGAGATACCACTGACATAAAACACCACTATATTAGTCAAAGATCTTCGCATTACAAATTGTGTCAATTTATGATGTGGAGTCTAAGTATATGGATACTCAAGCGAATCTTTCAGAAGATAATTAAAATAAGTTGGAAGAATAATCTATGGACCACCTGACAGTTCACAAGATGAAGTCATGTTGTACAACCAGGAATGTCTATAGCAGACTGTAAAGAAATTTATGTAGGTGATAAACTAGAAGATCAAATTCTACAAAATTTTGTACATATATTTTGAAATGATATTTTTCAAAATTGCTAAAGTTTCAGGTATTTTACTTGGCTGACCTTGTTTTTATGTGCAATGTCCATAAATATTTGAATCAATCTGTGTTCATATATGTACATACACGTTCTTCCAAAGGAACTGATAATGCAGATGAATGAAATTACATGTAAATTTTTAACCTTGTATTTCCTTCTCCTATACTATAATGATGGAAAGTCTTAGGTCACCCTTACTTGTTTTCAAAAATAATTTGTTATGACCATTAAAATTTGGGTAAAAAATTACAGCAATTTTTTTTATGTAGTACAAGTCTTGGGGCAGCTTGAATGATTTCATTTTTCTACTGATTGCTCATCATATTTTATCGCTCATAATTTCACTTTAAAAATAGACTCTAAAGTTGTTAAGAAACCATGATTATGAATTACTAGATGGAAATGTTATAGATTCATATATGTTTGAAAAATCAATAAATATATTTAATTTTCCTGTTTTCATATAATTTTCTACCCATTCCAAATATGTATAATTTCATCAGTCTGTGATGGGCACTGAACATAGCACATTGTTGTACCTATATTAATGGTAACATCCCCCAATTTTGCTCTGGTTTTCAATTGTTTGTTTATGCATTACTGCATTAAAATTGTCAAAATTCACCAGCAATTACATTTTCAGCCTTGAAATTAAACAACAATAACAGTGTCTGGTACATCACTTGCATCAACACATGTACACTGAAGATTTTAACTTGTGCTAAATGTAGTAAATCACTTGGTTTTGAGTCATATGCATCGCTTCACTAAACTTCCATAATGTCTCTAAAATATTATAATAAGTCCAAGAAATAATGCTTTGAAAACAATTGCAACAATGAGGCAGTAGTAGTTTGCTTGTTGTAAACTACCTTAAATAAGTGCATATATACTCTGGTAACTGTTCTAATATTATGTACTAACGGTGATAAAAGGATTATTTAGAACAAAGGGGTACCAGCATTGCCTTTAGACAAAATCTTCTCTTTACCCAAGTTTCTGGGTTGTTGGAAAGAAAAGACAAATCCACCAACTATAATCAAACGGAGCTGCTGAAATGTCCAAGTTGAGTTTTGTTGGAAAGAAAAGACAAATCCACCAACTATAATCAAACGGAGAAATGTCCAAGTTGAGTTTTGTTGGAAAGAAAAGACAAATCCACCAACTATAATCAAACGGAGCTGCTGAAATGTCCAAGTTGAGTTTTGTTGGAAAAAAAAAGAAAAATCCACCAACTATAATCAAACGGAGAAATGTCCAAGTTGCTAAATGAAAAAGTCTAATTAATAATGTGTGGAAAATGAAAATTATGTGTTAAGCCAAATCACAAAACTAAAATGGATTGATGATGATCTAGTGTAGGAGTGAGCAACATATGGTCTGCAGGCCAGATCTGGCCCATGACCTGTTTTATCCATTAATTAACATCATGTGTGGCTTAAAAAATCACTTATTTGGCCCACACCCTGGAGGAAGTTTACCATGCCTGATCTTGTGTCTCTGTATTCGGAATTTGAACCAATATATGACACGTATGTTAACATATGCTGGTTATATGTCTATTATATTTACAAATATTCAATAAACATGTGATTTTTCATATGGATTACATCACTTTGTAGGATCACATATATCACTGAAAAAAGATAACTCTCATGCATGTGAAACAAAGTAAATAAAACAGCAATGGACAGATAGCTAAAATGCAATCTGGAAGAATGGGACTTGGTTAAAACAACAAATAAAGCAAAAGCCGCATCTAATATGTTTAGGAATAAACAAGGATAAAAGTGAAGCTATGCATGATATGCACTGTGTAAGTACTGTACACTATAGTACAGGTCTCCTGGTAAACTCTAAGTCTAAGCAGCCCATAAATTATTAAGTCTTTATTACCTTTATTTTATTTCATGTTGGAGAAATCAGAAAATATTCACATGTAAAATAATAATACTAGTTTGTACCAGTTTAATGACACGGTAATTGAACAAGAGCATGTCACTGCTATGTGATAAATGGCAATCTAGCCAATGTTGTCTTTACATTTCTGAATCTATATTAACTGGGACACCAAAAAGGTTAAATTTTTTATTCAAATTTATGTCTTGGGACAGGAAAAATAAGAATTAATTTTTTTTCCTGTCCCAAGACTTACTGTCATAATGGTATTCAAATTCTGATGCTATTTGTCATTACTAATCAACTGATAAAAATGGACTCTAACCTGAATTTTCAATTCTGATGCTATTTGTCATTACTAATAAACTGATAAAAATGGAATCTAACCTGAATTTTCAATTCTGATGCTATTTGTCATTACTAATCAACTGATAAAAATGGACTCTAACCTGAATTTTCAATTCTGAAATGAGATTCTGGTTCCTCATGTTTGGTCTTGTTAATTTCAAGGCTGACTCTTTCCACTAGTACCTAGAAAGAAAAAAAAATGAGACCAATGAAATTTGCACCAATTAATTCCAGAACAACACATTTAACTTTTTTCCCTCTTTTGTTTTCCCTTGGTCTATTTATCAATAGAACTCTGCGAGCTGAGGTTCCCACGCAAGTACCTTTCAAGTGGCAGCTTTCTACTCTCAATTTGAAGGAAGTTAGCAGTGTACCAAAATTAAGACTGCTGAATGACTAGGACTTGTCAGAATGTTGTACAAACTCCTCTTCTTCTTACAGCTTTGTGCCCAAGTTGCTTGAAATTTCTTTTTTTGAGAATGTATATACAATCTCTTCTTTTCAAGTAGTTTCTGTACACGAGGTAACTATGAACAGCATTAGTCAGAGACTACTGTAAATATAGTGAATAAAGTCTCACAGTCAAGAACTACTGTAAATATGGCATTATAGTGAGAGACTACTGTAAATATGGTAAATATGACATTATAGTCAGGTACTAATGTAAATATGGTAAATATGGCCTTATAGTGACAGACTTTTGTAAATATGGTAAATATGGCCTTATAGTGAGGGACTAATGTAAATATGGTAAATATGGCATTATAGTGAGGCACCACTGTAAATATGGCATTATAGTGAGGGACTAATGTAAATAAGGTAAATAATGGCATTACAATGAGGGACTAATATAAATATGGTAAATATGACATTATAGTGAGGGGCTAATGTAAATATGGTAAATATGGCATTATAGTGAGGCACTACTGTAAATATGGCATTATAGTGAAGACTAATGTAAATATGGTACATATGGCATTATAGTGAGGGACTACAGTAAATATGGCAAATATGGCATTAATAGTGAGAGACTACTGTAAAAATGGTAAATATGGCATTATAGCAAGGCACTAATGTAAATATGGTAAATATAGCATTATGGTGAGGGACTAATGTAAATATGGTAAATGCAACATTACAGTCATATAGTAAATAAAACTTCTGCTCACAAAAACTCATCACTAGGAGGTCAGATTTTTTCCAATCATTCAATTAATTTATGAAAATTAAAACTTGCTAAAACCATTAAGTAATTTAAAGATCTGAAGCTATTCAAAGATTTGAAGATTCTCAAAAGCATTTTTATAGTCTACATCAGGGTGGTCCAACATCTCCAACACCATGGACCACATGGCTCAAAAATATAAAGTTTATGGGACATACATGCATGCATGCATACATCCATCCATACATTATAGTAACTATACTATAATTGTAGAACTGACTTTTTGTAGGCACGCAGGCCACAAAAAATGTGGCCTGCGTGCCTACAGTTGAACTATTCTGGTCTAGATGATCAGAAATCTCTGATGACTGACCTTCAGATTGTGTAAGAATCATTTAAGGTTGTAAAGTTTAAAAGGACAATTTAACACCCAAATCCTTAATTTAGCTTTTATTCTATAATGTGTTCCAGAGAAAATCTGAACTGTGTAAACTATGATCCTTTTCTCTTCATTAATCTCATGTTTTTAACTCATGATTGGTCAGTAATTTCAGCTTAGTCAATCAGATTTCAGGCCTGGAGATCATAAAACTCAGAGCTTCAGTCTGATATTGATTTATCACCATCAGCCAATCAGAAATGAGCTTTCAAAAGCAGTATCATTTGTGATTGGTCATACAAAATTCTTGAGCAAAAGCTCAAGCTGAAGAGTTTTACAATTTCCAATTCAGAATTTCAGGCTGAATCTGAAAACAAAAACGAGAATAACTCGGCAATGACTTCAACTTGGAGATCTGAAATCACTGAAGCCTCTCAGAACACCACAATATTTTAACAGATGACAGATTAAAACAAATCATTTTGGAAAGCCCTAACAACAAATCTGAATTTTGTCAAAAATCTGTTGATTCTCATCTCTGCTGGTTGACTTGATCTTTGCCCAAATTCATCTGCTTCTCATCGTGAAAGGTCCTGAACAAGCATGTGTAAAACAAGAACTGTGTTCAAGTGTCACATTATGTACTAATATGTGAAATCAGCTTAATTATTTACAAATTTATATATTACCTAGTCAACTCTGTACTGTTTTTCAATTTCAATACATAATACAGCAGTCCCTCACTATAAGGCCCTTCGTTATAACACCATTCCTGTTATAAGGCAAGTATGGTCATGGATCCCATTTCATTATGTAATAGCGAAATTACATGTATAATATACTTATATAACTGCTCTGGTGGCTTATATGGTTAGTGTCCACCTCGGATGTGGGTTCGATCCCCAGCCAAGTCATATAAAAATGGTACTAGCAGCTGCCTTGCTTGGTGCTCAGCATTAAGACGTTAGTGCTAGGCTTGGTCGGCCTGGTGTCAGGATGTGATTGAGTGTGACATGAACTTGAAAGTCTGCAGCAAGATGCCACAGTACTAGACATTACTATAAACTGCCACACTGCAGACATCGTAGCAATACAACTAAAATTGTTAAAGCTATATCAAAAATCCAAAACACACACTTCAATATAAGGCGGACTCACTGTAAGTCTGTATACTCCATGGGTCCCATGGACAATATTATAATGAGGGAGTACTGTATGAAAGTATATACATCATGTTTGGCTGAGTTTCCAAACCAACCCTTTGGTCAGCAGCATATATTAAATATAGAATTTTGATTGATCAAGTAGGTATAACTTATCTATAAAAAACAAGGCATGAAACACCTTGTACCTAATGTGTGATGGGGAAGTGGGGGTGGGGGGCAGCCTGCGGATAATTGTTGCCTTTTCTGCTGCCATTTGACATATATGAACAATCAGGTGTCAAACTTCACCTGTCTGCAATATTAGGTAGTTCCTGAGGCAAACTAACTACTCTAATCCCAATTAGGTGAAACTCTCCTCAATTGCAGCTAACTTCAAAATGTCTTAAGAGTGATCTGCCCCTTTCAGAGTATAGTGCAAGCCTTCTAAATTTTATTAAGCAATGAAAGGCTATTGTATGTAACATAATATTACAAAACTTAACCACCAACAAGACACTGTAGGTGTAAGATAATAACACAAAACCTAACCTCAAACAAGACACTGATGTGTAAGAAAATAATACAAAACCTAACCTCAAACAAGTCACTGTAGATGCAACATAATAATACAAAACCTCACCTCAAACAAGACACTGTCCATGTAAGATAACAATACAAAACCTCACCTCAAACAAGACACTGTCCATGTAAGATAATAATACAAAACCTCACCTCAAACAAGACACTGTCCATGTAAGATAATAACACAAAACCTCACCTCAAACAAGACACTGTCCATGTAAGATAATAACACAAAACCTCACCTCAAACAAGACACTGTCCATGTAAGATAATAACACAAAACCTCACCTCAAAAAAGAACTGTAGGTTTAACATACTAATACAAACCTCACCTCAAACAAGATACTGTAGGTGTAACATACTAATACAAAATCTCACCTCAAACAGGACATTATAGGTGGCTAGAGTGATGCTCTGGTCATTTAACATCAACCTCTCTCCAAGCAAGGAAAAAAGGTTGTGTGGAGTCAGTACATCCTGCTTGCGTCTGAAATAATAAAGAGATAATATGTTATAAATGTTTAGATGGGATCAAAGATTATTAAAAGTTAGTTTATTAATACCAGTGCAGCCACAATGCTTTTCCAAATAACTGTAGAAAAAAATAAGGAAGAAAGCATGTCAACTAATCTGTTTCTCATTGCTTCTCTAAACACTGCCAGGCTAGGTTTGCTTTAAATTTTCAAAAATACATGCTAAAAGCGAACCAGTCTATGAACAAAAGCTCATAAAAAACTGAGTCTGTAATGTGCCATACTCTGCTGACAATGGAGATTTCTTTAATTTGTAATTTAGCTGTTATTCAGCAGATTTTAACTTTAAGAAAACAGAGACCTGTTAATGTTTTCCTGAGTATACCATACATGGTTTGGTCATTGTAAAATGTCTTAAAATTTGGCCGACTTACTTTGGTGTACTCCTACTGCACCAAAAGGCCAGAAATTTCAAGGCTTGTAGTCTGAGATCTTCATTTGGTGAGGCCAGCAGCTTAAAAACTGTCCTGTCATAAAATGAAAAGAAAAATACATAATGCATTTGAAACTGTTTGACAGGACTTGTAAAAAATATTGTTCTATAGCTTCATTTTTAAATTTGGTTACAATAATTCACCATACATCCCTAATCATTATAAAACATTTCACAGTAAGCCAACACAATTCAATTTAAAAAAATCAAGAGCACATTGTAAATGAAGCTTTGCCCATTACACTTCACGCTTCTCCATTTTTCAAACTGAAGTCATATTTTGGAGATGCTCATTTTCTAAAACAGTAAAGATTTGAAAATGGATAATATGTAGCATCAATGTCCATTCTAATCTCTCCCTGAAAATTTTCTCACACGAAGTGATGTATGTAATGGTCACTCACTTCCCATGATCTGGGCCTGGGTGTTTTCTAACAAAATATTGGTTTCTTCTTGCTTAAAGCAGTCATTGGAGTGTAATGACAGTGACTGCTCTATGTAAGCAAATTAAACTTGTTTTGTGAGAAAGGTTATTTGCTATGGGTTTAATTCCATATTTCAGCATATGACAGACTATACATAGTGGCAAGTAAATCTGGTGTAGGAAAACCTTGGCAAGCTTTCTCACATATCCACATTGGCAGAGCCCAAGACTCAAACCCATGTGGACAGAGGTGAGATGTCAGTAATCTGTAAAGGACAGAGGTAAGATGACAGTGATCTGTAAAGGACAGAGGTAAGATGACAGTAATCTGTAAAGGACAGAGGTAAGATGACAGTGATCTGTAAAGGACAGAGGTAAGATGACAGTGATCTGTAAAGGACAGGTGAGATATCAATGATATGTAAAGGACAGAGCTAAGATGACAGTGATCTGTAAAGACAGCAGTAAGATGACATTGAACTGTAAAGACAGCAGTAAGATGACAGTGATCTGTAAAGGACAGCAGTAAGATGACAGTGATCTGTAAAGACAGCGGTAAGATGACAGTGATCTGTAAAGGACAGCAGCAAGATGACAGTGATCTGTAAAGGACAGCAGGAAGATGACAGTGATCTGTAAAGGACAGCAGTAAGATGACAGTGATCTGTAAAGACAGAGGTAAGATGACAGTGATCTGTAAAGGACAGATGTAAGATGACAGTGACCTGTAAAGGACAGGTGAGATGTCAGTGATCTGTAAAGGACAGAGGTAAGATGACAGTGATCTGTAAAGGCAACAACATTAAACCACTCAAACATCCAATTCCCCTTATGAGAAAGGTATTGTTCAACACAGGCATATCATCTGACTTCATGTGTGAAACCATGATAAGAAGCAAAGGAAGCTACTGGTAAGCATTCTCATGTACCCACAATGGCTGACCCAGAAACTTGAACACATGCAGACAGATGTGAGATGGAACTGATTGGTAATGGCGAGTGCTTTTGAACACTTGGCCACCTAAAGCCCCTTGACCCTTTTCTTTTACCCAGTTGGTATTGCGAGTGCCATATCACATACTCAAAGCCCGCTTCACAGAGAGAGAGAGAGAGAGAGAGAGAGAGAGAGAGAGAGAGAGAGAGAGAGAGAGAGAGAGAGAGAGAGAGAGAGAGAGAGAGA